>JBBYHH010036470.1:0-16265 GCA_038382905.1 Daphne laureola
GAGCACTTTGAGAGAGGTCCATGGAAATGAGGTGTGCTCTTATAACTTCACTTCTTTCGGGCTTCCAAGCTTCCTCAATCGACCAATTCTGCCAACCCATGCTTCTGCGCGCAGATGTAAATTCTGTTCTGACTGCATCACTGCCTGGATTTTCTTCAACGGTTTCATCCACTGTTATAGTCTGCCGTCATGGAAGCTGATCAATTTCATCAGCCGCAGTGCGATGCCCTAAAATGGCAGAGTACATAATTTCTCTGTACACTTCATTGTCCTCGGTTGCAAGCAACTTTACAGACAATTACACCTTTTCTCCTCTGACCTCCACTACAAATGGAAAGGAAAGGCATGTACCGTTTCTCAGTAACACAGATACAAAGCGAATATAAAACCTCCAAGTCACGGTCATTACCTCTGAATTAACATGCTTATCAGATTTATGGGGCTTGTACATCCAGTAGCATACGAACACGTCACAGTCAAAACCATTTGGCTGTGTGCTAACTGAATTAGCCCTTCGGACAAATTCCGATAATCTAAACCCGACTGGGTTAATTATGAAATCCATTACGGTGCACTGCAACACAGGTGAGACACATTTAATGGAGAATCAAACATGGTGAGGCCTGTGAAGTTACCTGAGATAAAAACACTCAACCAACTATAGTTATGAAGTTATAGCATCATAAGACATACGAGTTTGTCTAACACTTTACAGTACTTATTTGGGGATTTTTTTGGTCCATGCAAACTATCCTATACTTGAAGATATTTATCCTCAACGAAGAAAATAACCAAATAAAAGTGTATCAAGTTCAATACATGAACAAGAACAAACACCTGCACAAATAAATGACATCTCAATTATTGGCTTACTAAAACAGGGAATCCTCAACTAATATTATCAATCTTGTCACTAACCCTGCTCAACTTGCATTCATTAAGTCTTACTCAACCACCAACCTCAGTCCACCTGAGGTGGGCACACATGTTCCGGCAATTCTCAACGTTCCCCTCACTGGCTCTCTACGGAATACAGAAATAGTATATTATAATTGTTACACAATCCCATAAATTCTGTATTTAGGAGACACTGTATAATAAACCTGGAAATCCACAGGAAAATACCAACTCCGAAGGGTTGCCTTCAGTCTACGTTCCCAACCATTCACTATCCCATCACACAACTCACGTCGTGGGGATAGGCCAAGAGAAATTTCAATCTTGTAAAGGAAAAGGTCAGCTATCCTAAATAGCACCTCACTGCACCATCATAAACCAATGTCAGATCACCAGACCGTAGTAACTTAAACATAATGTATCTAAATGATCGGTCTACTAGACCGAGTAAAATGTACAAAGAACAATATAGGAACACTCACTTCGGAAACTCACGCTGATCAAAGGCATAACATAATATTTTGTGTGCCAGATCTTCCAAATGTTTTGGGTGCCTCACATTAAATGGCGCACTCTACACATGTGGTTCTCCAAGCCCCATCTTATTCATGGGACACCAAGGTACTCTTTGGAAATATTCACTCACAGACATTCTTCTATCACTCTTAATAACAGGACGATGACCCATTGTAGTACCATCACTAATATCTACCACTATCTTAGCTCTTGCTGCACCCAAGTCGACATCCTGTTTCTCTTCAACAGATTGATGAATGTCCTTGCCGGGACTAAATTTATCAACAACATCTCTGGGTGGACTATTTAAGGGTAGCTTCTTCATAGCTACAGTATGGGCCACAGGTGAAAGCTTCAAAGAAGGTGAGTTCACCTTGCCTGAAGTTAATTTAACAGCCACAACTCTGGCTGGACTATGCACGGGAAGTTTCTTCATAACTACAGTTCCGGACACAGGTGAAACCTTCACCGAAGGTGAATTCACCTGAGTTTCATAATTTCTATCAATATTATATTTCTCAGGAGTATTATCATCACTCTCGCATTCCTTATGCGCCGAAGCAACAACACCTGACACATCTACCCCATGATGCAACTTACCTCCTTTCACTACCAATGTCAGAATTTGTTCCACTTTGTTCTCCAAAGCATTTACTATTGCACGAAAGTTGCCATTGGAGACAAGAAGATCACTAATCTCCTACTTCATCTTTCTCTCATTCTCTCGAATCACAGCTACTTCATGCCACAGCTCAGTCACCTCCAATCTCAGATCATCAATTTCTTTTACCGGGACACTCTTATCAAAACCCTGCTGCTCACTCCTCTCTCTCACAGATTCGAGATATCCATCAAGCGCATTTTCAATATATTTAACACAATCAGGCCTATAGCATTCATCTTCTGCTTCCTCTCCCGCCTGAACTAAAAGTTTTTCACATTCAAGACCCTGCACAATCATGATGAGTAATTAACAGAACTATCACAATCATAAATAAACTTTATCATGTCATCATACCTTATAGTGAGTCATGTATAACGTTGTAATCTTAGGAGTAAAGAATATTATCGGTGCCATTCCTTTTGGTATTTCCGGCTCCGTTGCAATCTTTCACAAATAAAACATCTACCATAAAAATAAGATGTTCAGTTCATTTCTTATAACTATAAACATCATTCAATACAGAAAGTATACTATAAACATCGTAACTGCAGAAATATTGTATATCCCCCGACCTGGTCAACCTGCTTCTGTCTATGATTATCCTCTCCATCATTGACAAACTTCTCAATGCTTTTCACCAACTCATTAAATGCATAACGCGCCCAACATTTCTTGGCGCCCTTAGCACAGTCTACAACAACCTTCAAAAGGCTGGCTGTAAAACCTTTGCCCTGATGTGGACAAACCACTGTCATCAAAGCTAAAAGATCGTACGCTATACGAACCATCATCTTGTCATTGCTAAAAAATAACACTTTCCCTGCTGCATCAAGGGTAACGATTAAGCGTTTAGACTTCTTTTCAAGAAATACATCGCATATTTCTTCCGCGGGCTTCATGTTCTTCATTACTCTGATATCCTCATCACCATCTTTGATACCCAGAATATCAGAAAAGTCCTTCTCTGTGACTCTATAGCTGCGCCCATAGAATGATAGGCTGGAGTTTGCAATGTTCCATGCACTAAGCAAGTCCTTTATTAGATTTTTATTTGTAGCATCCCCCTTCAAACCAAGGAGACTCCTAAAAGGACTATTGCCTATCATGCAATGGGTCGCTTCAGTTAAGCCACTAACTCTGCTGATAAATGGCCTAACTTGGCATTTCAATACTACCCGCGTGCCGCCACCTCCACCAGCAGTGCCATCATCCCAAAACAACTTTTCCTCAGCTGCCATGTTATTCCAAACATCCTTAATACTTTCACCTTCATTTAAAATGATAGCACTAGCCTTCAACCTCACCATAAAATCTCTCCTGCAACATACAACATATGTATGTACTCACCTACTATTCAAAAAATCGAAATTAAATAAGCCACTACTACTATCAAACTTACTGATACGCGTTCCATCCATTGCCATTAATCTTGGCACTAATCTTACAGCCACTCCTCCCCTTTATAAGATCATCACTGCTTGGAATACTAATTAAAGAAAAAGTCTAATATTTTCATCATACAAGATCAAAAAATGATTATCACAAATTCAGAAGAGGAATAACAAAATTATCAAGTAAAGTAGATGTTTTTATACAATCTAGCACCTGTTTTCTTCCAAATGACCAACAAAATGACGCTAACATTGGTCAATCAACAAACGGAACTGGGGAATGGGGCCTAAAGAGTCTTCTCGATGAATTAGGGGGGTATGAAAGTTGTCGTTGACACATATTAGGGGTGATAAAATCAGCTGACAAAAAGCTACATACATTGTCGCCACAGGGCCATCTTCAACACTCTTTCGCTTCCTCATGCTTGTAGATGTTCGAATTCCACTTCAACTAATCCTCCAGAAACTAATAAACCCTAACGGTTCAAGAGTTACAATTTCAGAAATCAAACTCAGACGCACTCACACACTCTGTCAAATGGTATGGGAAACATCTCTCTCTCTCGCACAACTGATTCAAACAAAGGCAAAAGGAAAGCTACTACTAAACATATTTTCAAGGTCTGCGTTCGATGTTATGGAAATTGAAATAGGAATGAGAAGTTGAGTTGAGTTCCTAACAAGGTACGGTTCACAAACGGCGTTCAACTTTAAATGTTAAACCGAAATACGACGACGTTTCTTTCATCGTGTACAACATAGATCTAAAACTGTTGCCGGTCCATTCAGCTGGTCCTAACATGGGTCATTCACTGTCATTAGGGCCTTGACATCTGTCGTTGGAGTCGGTGGACAATGAATAGGTACGCAAAACGGCCGCCGACTACTTCATAGGTACCAAATATGACCTGTGGCCACTGATTTAGGTCCTAAAAACAGCCTTCGATTACTTAATAGGTATCAAATATGGCACGTCGCAACTGAATCGGGACCACACAACAGCCTCAGACTACTTAACACGTACCTAAATATGAATTCATGGCTAACATTATGGGCCTTACAAATTCAGCTTCCAAAAATGCGTCCAGTTAAATAACCAACCAGGCCATCCGTCAGTCAGTGGCCACTACCGAGAAAGTCAACAAAGGTCAAACTCTGTCAGCGGCCTATGTTTGGGGTCCTCAACAAGTCCACCAACCATCATGTCTATTTATGGACTATAAAAATTGTACAAAATATCATTTTAGGTGCCTCAATGTTGGTATCACACAATTTTTGGTACCATAGTGTTCCCCAGTGACCATAATAAAGTAAAATTCACCCATTGTTCCAAACTTTTTAATTTATGCAATTCAAACCCTAACATTTTTTCCCTCCATACTCACCATCTTCTTCAACATTCCATCTCACTTCACACCACCACTGCTCCTCTCACTTCTCTGATACTTCGCCACCACCAGATCGAGTGAGTTCATGGTCGGAAATGGAATGAGTATCAGCTAGATTTTGGGCGTATTAAACTGGAAGTAGGAGAGCTCGATCTTCGGAAAGAAAACACGGGATACGGATTAGACTGAAAGTAATACTCCACAGTAAATCTTTATGTAATCCTCCGCCGATAAAAGCTTTGTCGTCTCCCTCTCCGCTCATCCTCTCTACTTTCCCGTCTATCCTCTCTGCTGTCCCGTCTCGGTTCTGGCTCAGATCGCGTCAGATCTTTCTCCGGAGGTGCATTCAGAGGTCGGAGATGGATCATCGGCGTGTCGTTCATCGAATCAGTGTACGGTGTGCAGGAGGTCGTCCTGGGCTTCACAGCATCAGTGCTTCTCCGCTATGGCTGGTTAAAAATTGATGAAGTAGAGTTATGAGATTAAATTGTAGAATTTATTAAAGATAAAGGGTTAAGTTGTAAAAAAAATGAGGTATCTCAAGTACCTCAGATTTTACGGTACCTAAGAATAGAAGGGTCTTATAAAAAGGGGTCAACACGCATTTATGGTGTCAGTAGTTACGGTAAGTTTTTAAAGGTAAGATTTAATTTCCTATTTACTAATTTTATTTCTTTTATTTGTTCTCTCTATTCTCATCTCACTCTCACTTTGTTTCTCTGTGTCATTGTTTTCCCTTTTCTCTGATTCTCTCCATCTTCCTCTTTCACTTCTTTTCTTAACGACTCTTCCTCTTCCTATCCCTCTCGATTCGTAACTTCTACTTCAACCGACCAAAAAACCATCATTGTCAGAGTCCTCCTCCATTACTCGCAGCCCTTGATGGCGGGAGGTGAGTAAACGATGAACAAGGGGACTGGACAACGGGTTAAGCGGGCTCGATTCAAAGAGTCAAATCGAGATCGGAGATCATATGTCATTCCAGGTTTGAAACGTCGGAGGTTTTCGGGGAACTGGTGCTCCTACTCGACGGAAGGCATTGCTTGAAATCTTCATTTTAGGTACCTTTCCACAGTTGGGCTCTCTGATTTCACTCTCTTAGGAAATTTAAATCTCTTTCGCTACACAAAGTTTTCTGTTCAATCTTCCTCAATATTTGATACAGATCAAGGTGTGCTCCAATTTTTTTTTTCCATTTATCTTCTATGCTCTCTTTTACAATGATTGACAATGGATATCTCTCTAATAACAGTGCCCAGCAATTGGAAATAAACCAGAGTGAGTATGTGCATTTCTTGATCTTCTTTTCTTTCTTATCGTCGGCGTTGCGTTCCTTTGAGATTTTCTTCACTGGCTTCGGTCACTTCTCCATCAGGTGACAACTTCAAGTTATGTTTCCATGTAATTGGTTACTTTTAGTCTTTTTGTCTGAGTTATTCATCCGCCGAGGTATGCACCAATGACTATGCCAAGGAGATCATGGGTCAAGTCGTTCGCTATATTGTGTGCGTATTTAAAATAAAGGTTAGATCAGTTCCAAGTCATCTAAAAATCCCTAAATGAGGGCTGTGATTTGATAAGAGGAAACCAACAACAATGTTGATCGTCTGTAGACTTTGTGCTTTTAAAGAAGAATATGGTTTTAAGAGATTTCTTTCTACTGTCTCTAACCTTGAATATCAATTTTGATTTACCTTTGGATCTAAAAAAACTAATTGCTTCTACTTTAGATGTGTGCCCATTCGATCACTAAAATGTTCAAGTGATACTTATTTGATGCAGGACTTTCATATTAAAAAAAGATAGACATTTGGTAGCTTGATGTATCTTTGTTGAACTTTGTGCAGGTGTTGTAAGTGCTCATTTCAAAGCATTTAGTGTTTGCTTTAGTATTGCTTAATGAAACTATTGATGAGCTTTATGGAAAGTATGATATGGTACCAAATCCCATGTGTGTCTTTGCATACCTAGATCTTGTGATGTCTGTTGGGCCTCTTCGCAATTTGTTATATCCTCACTTCATGTATACTTTTGAGATCAATAATTGCACGCATGAATTTGATGGTGTGGACTATTATGATCTGGATCATTACATGGATAGCCAATCATGCAATATGTAACCAAGTAAGTCTCCTTTTACTTTTAATTTTGATGCTTAGTAGACAAAGTTGTGTCCAGATGAGAAGAAAAATATGATATACTACTTCATTAATTGACTAAGATGCAAGTAGTATAAGTTGAAGGTATCAAACCTGTCAACAGAAAGAGCGGTCACTAAAATTCTAACTGGTAAGTCTTTTCTCCCCTTTATTTTTTTGATCTAAATCTTGGAGTCAAGTGGTTCTTCTACTTTTTGTGTTTTCAACCATTGACACAATGGAGAAGCATAGAGTCACTTTGTATTTTTGGTTGATGTAGACATTACACAAGTGTTTAGATAGTGTCAATGGATTCTTCATTTCTTAGCCTAAGTGAATCGGAAATATCTGAAGTGTGGGATAACCATCTTTGTTCATCCATTGATTGGTTTTTCTTGATTTGACTCTTTATGTATTCGATGATCAATATTGGAGGTTCTGGGTTTAGTTGGGTTTGAAAATGAATATTAGAATCGGCATGTTTTTTTTGTTGTTGGTGGTTTTGCTTTATTTTTTTCCCACTTCCCACATCAATTTCACTATTGGCACTACTTTTTTTCCCCTACATTAACTCAACCAAGTAAGACTTTATAAGTTGGAACTAGACAGTGTACACCATCGGATCAAAAATATTTTTTACCTGGTTTTGAATATGCACTTTTGCACGTCACAAACTGGTAACGTCATACCTCCCACCATGAAAATTAGGATGAATCAGCACCTCTAATGACTGTATTTTTATCACAAGGACCCAAATATGTAACTCCTGACATTTAAAGGTACTCTTGATGAAGACTGTATCAATGTTGTTCTCATAGTGTCACCTTTTCGTGTTTACTACTAGATACTCAATGATTCAAGTTTCTATGTTTAGCATGTCAATCTGCTCTTGGAGTTACCATTTTTGTTCTTAATAATATTGAGATCTGAAACTCCATTGATATATGTTCTTCAGATGTGGAGGTCCTAAGATTGAATTTTAAATAGTAAGAATGAGTTTCTCTATGTGTGAATTAAATTAAAGTCTGTTAACTCTAGTTTATTTATTGATAAAATCACATGTTTAGCTCAAAGTTGTTATTGTTGTGATTGAGGGAACAATCTGTGCATTTTGTAATCTTGGCCGATCCTGAAAAATCATTTAATTGTTCTTGCTCTTATTCTCGTAGTTAGATTTATAAATTAAAAGTGGATTAATTGGTAGTTAAGAGCATGTTTGGATAGAACTGATGTAGTGGTAAATAAGAGCAATTTCCCCTTTTTATTGAGTGAGGCCGAAAGTGTACATCTGCCATGGTTATGTATACTTGATTCATATTCTCCAATTGCTGCATACTTTGTATTTATCCTCTTATAAACAAAAGCTGTAGTAAATTACAATAGGGTAAAATGTTGATGGTTGAACTGTATTGGAAGTATAAATCAAAGCTTGTAGATTTTGGTTAGCTTAGTTCTTAACAACAATGCATATATCTTATTATTGGGTAAAAGCTACCATGTATATGTCTTCAGGTAAATAATGTCATCGTGTATGCACATTAAAGGGATTAATCTTTGTTAGTAGTAAAACATGAACATATTGCAAGTGAGTCATAGATTTGCTAATAGTTATGAACTAGCTTAAATATCCATTGATGGCACGGGTATTGATTAAATGGGTCCAAAGTTTAAATAAATTTAAATCATCTAATTTAAATACCCACCGATGACACGGGTATTGATTAAATCCATCCAAAGCTTAAATAAATTTAAATCATCAACAATATATGTGATTATAATTGATTAGTTAATAATCTTATAGTATCACGCAAAAAGTGTTTGAAATGACATGTTATAGCTAACATATATGATAATAACAAAAGTAAAACTTGTGAAGTTGATGTATAGATATATAAGAAGGATTAAACTACTTACGCTTCCTTGTGCGGTAGGGGCAAGAGTTTAAGGTTTCTTACTCCGGAAGTAACAATTAACTATATAGAAATGACAATATGATCTATATGCTAGAGTTGTACACACAAGGAAATATCTATACTTGTATATTACACATCCAACTACTTCATTAATAACTTTGTATGCGTCCATATAACTAGAATTCATATACTGATGCAAAATTTGAATGAAAAAGCTTGGTCCCTGCATAATCCAAAAGAGAAAACAAATAAAGTTGTGCACAAAACATTTCCATAAATAATAAAGTAGCATAAAATATACGTAATGGATAAAACAATCAAACCAAAGAAGTTAAGCACAATTGATCAATCTTCCCAAACTCCAAACAATTTATGATGGATTCAACACGTCATATAAATCAAGTCATCTAGCTACTACAGTTACATTTAGTTTACCTCAGAAAGATCAAAATACTGTATTATTCAAATACTCAGAGTATAAGATTCATTAAATACCTTATCTTCCAAATAACTACATATGCTAATACGAAGGAATTCAAGATGTGTAATCCGAATATTGGGCAGAATCATAAACATTACATCAAATGAAATCGTAAATGACAAACATGAATTTGGCCGGGGAGAGAAAAAGGAGAGACTAAAAATGGATCCCTTACCTCGATGCAAAGTTCATAGTAGCAGCAGCGAGACACAAAAAGGAAAAAGAGAAAAAAAAAAAAAAAAAAAGAACAAAAAAAGATTAGATCTAATAAGAAACCTTGAGGGACAAACCAGCCATATAAGAATCATCAAGTAGCAAAACCCATTAAGAAAGGTCTCATTGCAATGTGGTTGATAAACCAAAGGCCACGACAGAACATCGTAAACTGTAAACCACATGCAAACAACACACACAAAAAGCATGGTCAATTCCAGCAAAAGATGACACGGTAAAACCATTAACAAACGTCAAACCTCCAAACATGAGTAAAAAATGCCAAAAAGAAAGGGAAATGAAGACAAAAAGGTTAACATTCAACATAAACTTGCTTTCAATATACTGTGTTAGAGTTGTCAAGCACAATAATTTTTTTGACAACTTAAAGAAAAACAACATATGACATTCACATCTATTCTATTTTCTATTTCTAACTCGTAACTTTTCTCAATGTCAGTAACACATAGGAGCAATAGATATTAACCAAACTATTGGATCAACTATCTGGCAGTGTCTGTAAATAACACATAGCTACTCAAGCTACTACGATCATTTAAGAAAATATATTCCAACAATATCAAAACCAACACATACACTGAGATAATTATTTGGTCATTACCTATATTATCAGGTAATGTATCATCTCGTGCATCATTACAAAGCATAAGAAATAGATTAGATTTTTTTCTTGTTTCATATATATTTATAATAAAATAAAATAAAAAGAAAAGAAGAAAAAAGAAAAGAAAAGAAAGTACATCGCCTAATCATGGTAGCATTGAAGTGGCCATAAGATGTTTTGACCCATATTTGACCATTGAAAAGAGCAATTTCATGAAGTTTGTGTACTACAGATAGTAGAAAATAAAACATCAGGTGATTTAGTAGATAAATAGAACATCCACAATGTATTAGTAAATTCATGATGACATACAATGATATGAGTAATTGATGAAAGAAAGAATTACCTGTCAGAAAAGCCAGTGCGAATGGGTTGGAACAGAGCTTTTATTAGATGAGGAACAAAAAGTACCACTGATTTTCAAAATAGAGCACTTGTTGTTGCGGCTTGGATGGTTGAAGCTTGAAACGACGGTGAAGGGTAGGAATGGTCAACGACGGTACATGTCACTTCAAGTAGAAATCAAGATTGATGGTATTAAATTAGAGAGCTAAATGCAACCAATATAGGATAGAGCACATGCCAAAAAAATGAAACCCAACAGGTAAGAAGACATCATCACCTATAACCTCATTAAACAAACATAAAGAAGGGGAAAATGGCAAAAGAAAAACAAAGATAGAGGAAGCTAACTCACCAATATAAAGGGCCAATAATGCAGAACAACCAAAAGATGTTAAAGAGGAGTCACTTCATAGGAAGGTAAAAAAGTTCATAAGGAAAAGAAGTCAGAATTCCAAACAATCTATCCAATACCAACCAGAGAAAAGTAGCTAGCAAACTAAGAAGAGGAAAAAACAACACAATGGTGCAAAAAAAAAATTAGGGAAACAACTAAAAAGAATATGTCCAAATTCTTCTACCTGCAGATGCAAAAACTTATCATGATAAGAACTTTTTTGTGAATTAACTATAAGTACATAAATATAAACTTCAACGTCTGTTCATGCAACACGTAAAGGTCAAGTCGGAGACTTACAATTTCCCTCATAAAAATGCTACCAGGTGCAATTTGTTTTCAAGCTTTATGCATCTTCATAAGAAGAAACCTGCGAGTATCTAATTGTTAAGAGTATCTTGGTCACTATTCCTACTGTCAGTCATGCAAGTGTCTAAATAAAATGAGGCTAACCTTTTTCCTTCAATTTATGACAGCATCGTGCTAAAAATAGTTTCTTAGTCAAGCTCATGCCCTTTTTACAACAGCAAAAACCTGCAAGAAATTGGTATTTCACATTCTTAGTGAAAATACAAATACCATATCGAGAGGAAATGAACCTGAGATGAATACGAATTTTTTCTTACCTTTGCACATTCATAGCAAGATAAACCTGCAAGAAATTAATATTTCACATTCTTAGTGAAAAATGCAAATACCATCTAGAAAAAGGTTTTGAAAAAAAAAACACTACAAATGAGAACTACAACAAATCTGAACCAAATTCCACCTAGATTATCAAGCTAGCGGTACCACAAATGTACACAAAAGGTTTTAAGTTTAAAATGAAAGGACGAACCTGAGCATGGACATACCATGGCTTGCACGATATAAAAAGCATATCAAACTCTGCTCATCATCCAATTGAGCAATGAATGGCTAAGATCTATATATAACAAAAATTAAATTCAAAAAATAAGTATGTCAATAAGTTACGACCTACGTACCTTCTCTTCTTTCATTTCCTGAAGAACTTTGAGGACCGCCTTCTCACCTGATTCGTCCTGGATCGATACTCCAGATCTATAGAAGATGGTGATGGTCACACACGCGTGAGAGGAGGACTCCGCTATTAAGGAACACCACTGACACGACCGGTTGAACCAAAACTCCAAGTGTCGCATGAACGACGAATGTGATTAGCAGTGACCCTGAGTATAAGAGAGTAGAGATTCGGAAAAGAAAGAAATGAAAACCTCTGACGGTTCAGATCTGGAATGACAGATGATCTACAGTCTTAATTCAACTCATCCAGTCGAGCCCAATTAACCAGTCGTCTAGTCCCCGTGTTCGTTGATTAGACGCCTTCCGCCGTAGAGGGCTTCGCGTCATGGAGGACTCTGATGATGAAGGTTTTATAGTCCATTAAAGCAGAAGTTACGAGTGAATGGAGAGGGATAGGAAGGGTCATTTTCAAAATGGGTGAAAAAAAGAAGATGGAAATTATTAGGGGAATCTACTATATTGATGTGGGTTTCTAATTTGTTTCATTGTAATTTACTGTTATTGATTAAGTATTAAATTTTCAACACGTCTTCTCATATAGACATAAGGTTGTCAACCAGAATAGGCTAAGTGGATCATAGTGAGGTAGAGTTGCACGGTACACTCAGTACAAGAATTGGAAAGTGCTTATGTCAGTTCCTCACCCAAAAAAAAAAGCTGACGTAGGTGCACAACTGAGCAGTTTTCATTTTTTTTTATAATGACTGGAGTGCCCCTAAATATAATCATGTTTTATATATAAATAGTAGATATGTATGTTAGCAATTGTAGTAGTTGCTAATATTTTTGACCATTTATAGAATTTAGCAAGATTGTTCTTTAAATTGTTATTTCTTTCACCTAATTAACATTGACAAAGAAAGTGGACATTCGGTTAATCTCCTTTTACCTTTTTCTTGTTTGTGAGCTATATATGACCAAAGGATGGGAAGTAGTCTCTTGCACAAGAAGTGTGAGGGCCACACCTCTCGGCCTCATCCACTACTCTAATGGGTGATTGGTAAGCATAAAAAAGTAAGCATGAAAATGAGTAATTTTTCTTATAACTCATATAGATAACTCTTAAGTAGATTCTATCATAGATAAGAACACCTAAACATTTCGTACTTTCTGCTGGTTCTGATACCCTTTTTGGCGGCTTAGGTTATGAACACCTCAGCCAAATTTCTCTCTTGTTTCTTCTTGTTTACCTGCAGGTATCCTTGAGGATGTTGTGACTTTATCTCTCTTTGCAGAGGAAGTCATATCATGTACACCATTTCAATATCTATACATATTTGGCATGCTCATGCATAATCTCTACATCTTTTACATCACTTGCATAATAAGCATCAACTAGTATCAGTTCAAGGTCCTCGGCATTACATCATACTTGCATTATAAGCATGTTATTTCCTTGCCTAATCTTCTGATGCTGCTGAGTGAGTTGTTGTATGCTTCTGTCTGGTTTGGTGGTTATAGTTCCTGCCAGTGAAAGAATGATTAGGGTGAGATGTTTATTGTTAGAGCTCTGCATAGTATGAACATTCACCTCATGCATTTCACAATCTTGCATGACCTCTACATTAGAAAGACATGTCTGGAATCAGGAATACTCACACCCTCTACCCCATGCCATGCATACCACCCTCGGGCCTGTTGTTTAAATTGTCATAGTTATGCCTTTCTCGTTGTATAATTTGGCATGTTTCACCCAACCCTTTATGTTCCTAATCAACTAAAAGTAACTTAGGATAAATACACATAGCAACCTACCCCTAGGACCTAACCTACTTTTATTACTAATATGTTTAGCAAGTGTGCAGAGCGTAAGAAATGCAGCATAACTCTGAAACCAATCTGAGAGCTGGAACTGGAGCAATACAGAAGATAAAGCCATAGCAAGGAACGTCCTAGTTCTTACCAGAGCACTCACTTGGACTCCTTCTTACAAAAGGACCCATTTGGCCTTTCTTACTGAGGACCCTCTTGAGTCTCCGTTAAGAAGCTGCATTTTCCCCACGGGAGTGCTAGGCACTCCTGTAAGTACTCTAAATTATTTCCTTCTCCCTCTTTTCTTCTTTCGTAAGTTAATTATTTAGCTTATAAATTTCTATACTTGTTACTCATTCCCCTCAATATAACTTGAAGGGAACCTGGTGACATCTCAAATCTGGAAGGAAGATACATGAAGAAGGGCTTGGGAACTGAAGAGAGGGACTGCAAAGAGACTCGAAGACTTAGACTGTACTAGGCTTGTAAAGGGTTTTATACTTGTTTTCCTTTTCTTTTAAACACACTTAATTTTTAAAACCTTAGGAAACTGAGTAAAAGGACTTTGGAAACTCTACTTAATATTTCAGATTTCCAAATTTCCTTTCTTTTCTTTCAAGACTTAACTTGTCTTGACTACAAAGATCTTTGGAGTTGTGATTCCAAATCCAACTATCCGACTGGAAGATTTAGGGTCACAACACATGCCTAATCAAAGGCTTTAAACGTGATGTTTGTTGGGAGGCAACCCAATGGTTTCAAGTTTTTTGTTTTTAGCTCATTTAAGTTTCTTTAAATTCATATTTCAATACGAAAATTGGTGCATTGATGTGTGAGCTTATTTTTTAGGAAGTTGGTCTATGTCAGAAACTCAAAGTCATGAGGAGCAATGACTTTGGAAATATTTGGAAAGGGAATGTGAGAGATTAGTACTGAGGCCAATCTCATCCTTGGAAACGATACGTGGGCCTAAGTTGGCCGCCCAAGTATGACCTTACATTCCTTCCCTTTATTTATATCCCTCCCTTTGCGTATGAGGACATGACTTATTTTGAGTTTTGGGGGGTGTATGCTTATATTGAGTTTAGGGGCATGAGATCGTACTTTCATGTATGTTGGATTTGATTGTAAGACATATGCAAGCATCTAGTTTTGAAAAGAAAAATTGGATAATCCCATTGCCCTAATCAGTTGGATTATTGTTTGGAACCTTTGTAGATATTTATGTTTGTGATCATTTAGGTGGTAAAATTTTGTTTTTCAATGTTTCAAAGAAAGAATTCTACCTTGTTAAATTTTGAGCCTAAATTTTTTACGCTATGACTTATGTGCGATATGTTCTTTGTTGAGAGTATCTTACCTTGCATTTAAGCTAGAACTTATTTGCTTGTAATCATTACAAATCTACACTTGTTGCATGTTAAGCTGGGAAGACGATAGCAATCTAGAATGAGCCACTTGACCAAATAGCCAACCTACACATTAATTCCGTAGATTGCCCCCTTTGAGGCTTAAGCTAGATTCTTTGATTAACCACATCTTAAGCTATATCCTTCTCTTATGGTACCATTTGGTCCATGAAACTTCTTGAGCATGTTACTTTTAGGCTTTAGGTATGTAATTTGTGAGATGTGAGTCATATTTGAGTTTGGGGGGGATTTCATTCATTGTTGTGCTATGTGAGTGAGTTGTGAGATGACAAGTTCTGAAAAGAAAAGTATGTGCCAAAGTTGTGAAAAAAAAGAAACAAAAAGATGAAAATGTGAAAAATGAAGAAGAGAAAAAGAGAAGAAAGTGTATGGAACTAAATAAAGGTACTTATGTTGATTGTGTATTTCAGACTTGTCACACACAAAACGGGGGTTCTTGAATTGAGAGTTGAGTGTGAAGTTTTCAAAAGAGGCAAGATGGTAAGCGTTTTGGTTTAATGTTTATTTTTAATGCCCGACTTGCATGCTTAAGTAGGTTCAAATAACTCCACCTACAGAAAGCCTTCAACCGAAATCCACTCACACCAAGCTCAGCCTCATTACAACCCAAATAAAAGACCATCCAACTGGTAAGGGATGCAACGTCCCTGGGGACATTAGTGGATGAGTTTTGGTTCACTTCCAAGCTTATGGATTGACAATGTCCGGTAAGATCATGATGCACACATACACTTCCTGATCTCAGAGAGTGAAACACTTAGGGAGTGACAATCTGTTTCTTATGTTGAGATCAAAATTTTAAATCTTCTTTGATCATTTGCATGCCTGTTGATGAGCGGTTCTGGATTATAGTCTAACTTGAGTGGGCATTGGTGATTTGTGTGCTTTGTGTTGGGATTGTAGATGCTTGCATTTCTAGAGACTAGCAGCATTTTAAGTTTGGGGGTGTGATGTGTGACATACACATATCACATTTCTTCATGTCTTACATCATTTCCATCATGCATTTGAACATATTTGATCATATTTGCGTGTTTTACTTAGTAAGCTTGTTTATCTGTGTAGGTAAAGATC
>JBBYHH010036581.1:0-16261 GCA_038382905.1 Daphne laureola
TATAATAATAATAATAATAATAATAATAATAATAATAATAATAATAATAATAATAATAATAATAATAATATAACAAGAGTTTGTTTGTGGGCGAGCAAGGCAGGTCGAGGTATCCATTAGTACATATTTAAATTTTGCTATTTGACAATATGTAATCTATTTTTCATTAATAGCAAGTACTACTATTTAGACATAATATAAAATTAAATAGTAGTATTTCATTTTCATATACTTATTGTAACTTGAGATCTAATTTTCTGAATATTTCCGAATTTTTATCTAAAATAAAAATTTATTGCGGTTATCATAAAATTAAAAAAAAAACACTACTCCCTAGTATATACTGAATAGTAGTATTAATAAAAAAAAATATTAAAGGTGCATGCGTTATATGTGATTGTTACACGTTCGGTTGTTTATTAGTTTATACGTGGCTTCACTTCTTTTAATTTTATATTGTTTGAGATTCTACTATGATTACATGAGATTTTGGTAGATAGTGTTAAAGATTTTACTATGATTACATGATAGATACATGTCAGAGTATTTGGATATGTAATTTGTAAATCTTAGAAAGATATAGCCATCATTGTCTATAAATTTTACTAAAATTTTGTAATGATCGCTATATTTTGTAACAAAAAAAATAATGAATATTCTCTCCCTCCTTAAATATATGGTACATATTCTTTTTTGAGATTTTTTAAAAAATTAATACATTTCCCTTATTTAATTTTTTTTTTCACTTTCACTAAGGATATGTTTGAGATTTTCACAACTCGACGCTCACTTTCTTAATTTTTGTGCAAAAGTAAATGGTGATACTAACCTATTCCCTCTCTCCCTGGAAAATATTGCGGTATATCCCAACGTAATGATGAATGAATATCTTGAAAATCTTTCCAATATTCCCAAGATACTCATTCATCGTTACGTTGGATTTTTATGTTATCTCAATGTAATCATATGCTATATATTGAAGATATAATCTTAGATATGTGTTGTTGCTCTCATGATCTCTTGCAATTTCATAATTAAAACTATAAATTTTTTAAATATATTGCTTATAATTCTTTTTAAAAAAAAATATCTTTATTAAAATTTAAGTCAATATTGAATTTTAAAACAAGAAAAAAAAATGTAGTATTAATTGGGGAGCAAAAAAGATGCAAGATATTAGAAAAAGTTTATTGTAAGAAATATATTTAAAATTCAATGTTTAGAGAGAGAAGGAGCCACCCGAAATTTTCATAAATGTTTAGATATTTAGAGCTAAATAATTTAAATATATTTCATAATTAAATGAATACAACTTTTGAAAAATAAAATTTATGGTTCTTTAAAAATATATTTTTAATAAAATTTAAGTCCAACATTGAATTTTAAAACATCAAAAAATAAGATATACCTCCATTTTTATATCTTCCTAATCATTACAAAATATATATTTTTTACCTACAGATATCTTCTAAATATAAACTAACCTTTATCTTTATCTAGACCATCATTTTCATATCTTCATAATCATTACAAAATTGATACTCCCGAAAAGACTCCTCCTTTTAAATTTTTATATTGTGTTTCACCTAAATTATTGTTTTAAAAAATTATTCTGAAAAAATTGAAATAAATGTATTTATAAATTTCAGACATTTATTTAATATTTCCACATACATTTTTTCACTTTCAATATCAAAAGGTTAAATAAAAAAAATACAAATCGAATGCTGAAAACCATTTCAAATCATGTACCACACAATAACGTGCTATAGAGTCTCCATCACAAATGCGCTCTCTCTCATCTTTATTTCTTTTTTATTTTTTCACCGATTATGCTCTCTCTACATATTTCCCTTTATATAGCTTATTGTATCCTCAGTTTGAAGTCATCGGCCCGAGGGAGTGGATCTCACATTTCTCAAGAACTTCGACACAAGATTCTTACACTCTACATTTTCATTGTTTTTTTTGTTGATTTTCTCTGTACAGATAAACAAAATTCTCATTGTTTGTTTGACTTTTCATCTTCTTTGTTTCTTTCAGATCCGAGTTAAAGTCGTTGATTCTTACCGTTCTTTCAGGTCTGATTCACTACTTTTTTCTCAGAGATAAACTTCAACGGTTTCATGGCACCTCAAGTTTCAATTGATCTGGTCTGTCTTTCTCCTCGGACCGTTCTATCTGAGCTTTGTGATTATTTCAGTTTTACACCGTCCCGTTTTATTAGCGAGCCTTCGGTTGGACCTCACATTTTCTGCTCTGTTTATGTGTCATTGTCTCCTTCAACCATGTCACCGTTACCATTAGTTTGTCATGGTTACTCGCGATTGAATGTCTTGCGTACTTAAGAAAATGCTTCTGTAATTGCTACACACTTCAACCATGTGTAATTGCTCAATTGCTGGTTGGTTGTAATGCGAGTTATCTTGCCAATGATCCTCATTCTGATAGATACACACTTCCACCTCAACTCAGTAACATAATTGGACAACAACTTATCTTTCAAGTTTCTATCCTCCATTCATCTATTCAGGAAACAACTCTCGCTTTCACTATCATTAAAGTTTTCTGCACACAAACTATATCTTCTTCTACCCGAGGATACACACCTCTCAAACGCAAATTTGGTGATATTATATCTACAAGCTCCCCTTCTTCCACTGGTTGTTACTCATCTTCTCTGAGTACTCCTCTGACCATTCATAACCAATCGCATGTTTCAGAGACTCCTCATACCATCTCTGGTTCTTCTCGAGGAAGCAAATGGTGATAACCGTGTATTTTCATTGCATCACTATGTTTTTTGTTTTTATTTTTTTTATTGGTTTTCTCTTCTTTGTGTTTTTATTTATCTCAGGAAAGAGGTGTGCTCTTCTCACGTCTCTCCAACCGATGGTATTGATAGTTTGGATATTACTCATCCACCTTCTAAACACAGTCTCACCTCGTATGTTTCATACCTTTATTTTAGAGTAAAATGCACTGATGGTCTCATAACTTTAATTGTCGTTCTATTGTAGTTCCATTTTAAGTTTTCATTCTCTTTAAATCCTACTTTAAAACTTAAGTTGCATCCGTGGTCCTTCCGTCCATTTGTTCCGTTAAAGTTAACGGATAATTGAGGAAAATGTTAACTTTAACTATTGAAACTTTCTTAAAAACTCTATTTACACCCTAAGTTTAAAAAATAACAATTTAGTCACCCAAAACAATTTTAAACTTAACAATTTCACCATAAATTTTTCAAACTTCACCATAGTATACCACCATTTCATCAATCACCGGACCACCACCGAACCATCATCGTACCGTCGTCGGACCATCATCAGACCATCACCGAAACACTGTCGGAGCACCGACCAATGGATCACCATAACCGTCGGACCATCACCGGACCACCGCCGGTCACCGGATAACCACCGTTGCTGGAAAATGCCAGTCGCGGGAAAATGTCAATCGCTGGAAAATGCCGGATCGCCGGAAAAAAGTCGATTGTTAGAAAAACGCAGGTCGCCGGAAAAGCACCGGTCGTCGGAAAATATCTTTCGCTGAAAAATGTTTGATCGCCGGAAAATGCCGGATCACCGGAAAAATGTCGGTTGCCGAAAAAACACAGGTCACCGGGAAATCGTCAGTCGCCGGAAAACTGGCAATTGCCGGAAATGCCGGATCTCCGGAAAATATCGATCGCTGAAAAAATGTCAGTTGCCGGAAAACTACCGGTCACCGGAAACGCCGGTCGCCAAAAAACCGCTTGTCCGGCGGGCAGTAGCGGACCGGCGATCGGCGCTTATGGTGGCCCCTCCGCGAGAGGTGACTAAATTATTTAAGGGTGACTAAATTATCATTTTTAAAACTTATGGTGTAACTGAGTTTTTAAGAAAATTTCAGTAGTTAAAGTTAATATTTTTCCTAATTATCCGTTAACTTTAACGGAGAAAATGGACGGAAGGACCACGGATACAACTTAAGTTTTAAAATGAGGTACAACAACTTAAAATAAGACTTTAATAAGACAACAATTAAAGTTATGGGACCACCGGTACACTTTACCCCTTTAATTTATACTCTTATCAATTCATGATCTCCCTTTAACTTTATTAGTACTATTGTTTCGTTATAAAAAGAACTCATATTTTTTACCATGTGATCTTTTGATGATGTATTTATTCTCAATCGGTTTAATAATGTTTCCAATGCTTAACCTATTAGATCGTAGAAGTTGTAATTGTGTTGCTATTCAATTTACAGTATCGATGAATCATTAGAGATCCTATATATTTTCATTCTTATGGATCTTTGGATGAACATTATACCCTTTTAGTTATGATAATGTAATGTTCTATACAACTCTATAATATTATAGATTTATAATAGAAAAATATCTATTCCTCGGGCAGATCGCGTATGTAAATGTAGTATATTTATTCTCAATTCTCAATTCTCAATTCTCATTTGGTGGTAAATGGAACGGTGGGAGACACTGTAACAAGAACCCTCGCCAAAGCCCCAAAGTGGCCAGGGGGGCGGGGGAAGGGAATGCCCAAAATAAAAAGATGAGGAAAAATCAGATCAGAAACTTTGAACCGGAAGAAAATGATAGTAGCGATGATAAGCAGTTAAGTTCGGAAGAAGAAGAAGATGATGATGAGGAGGAGGAGCAAGAAGAGCCCAGGAGCAAAGGAAAACAAGAGATATCGGATTATGAGAAACAGAGGCTGGCTAGAATTGCGGAGAACAGAGCCAGAATGGACGCTCTGGGCCTCTCCAAAATGGCATCTTCTTTAATGGGCTCTTCTCAGAGTTCGAGAACGCACAAAGGAAAAGGCAAGGCTGTCCAGGAGGACGAAGATTACAGGCCTGATCACCAGCGCGATGATGCGCTTGAGGTGAGTGAGGATGAATATGACGATGAAGATGAGGAGTTTTTGGCTGCCAAACCTTCTCGGTCTCGTAAAACTAAGGTGCACTTTTCAATTTGGTTACTAGGATCAAAAGATCTATTGAATGAGGTTCAAACAAAATAGTCGTATTTCAGTTTTCAGGAAGTATAACTGTATAAGTTTAGTAGAATCCGATCATGCTTTAAAATGCAGTTGCTGCATAAGAAATAGTAATGGGTTAGTTTCTTCAAATGACTCAGGAACTAATCAACTGTTCAACTCACAATGCTGATTTACTACCTAGATTACATAATTCTTATGCAAGTGGGAAAAAACCTATGATGATGATATGGTTTGAAATTTCATCTCATTATTCTTATTTCTTCGTAACAAGGTTGCGGCAGGAGGGTACCCTGCGTAAAACTTTGACAATTGACAATATGCTTTTGCATGAATTTATATCGGACAATTAATTGCCACCATACACTTCATGCCACCGACCCCAATATAGTTGGGATTAAGGTGTCGTTGATGATGACAATGATTAATTCTTATCTTACCATTAAACCTGTTTTGAAGTCTGTTCTTTGACTAAATTTGAGAAGTAGCGAGTGTTCCCTTTACTTATTACTTTCTGATTGATTTTTTTTCATTGTTTCCGCTTTACTCTTGTAAGTAGTACTAATGGCAGTGATACATACAATGTGGGAACCTTGTTCTGCAGTACTGTTTTTCTCCCCCTGATAATTTTTTTTTGTTTTTTTATCTCTAGATTAAAAACAAAGGTCAAAAACTGAGGAGGACAGCACCTGTTAAGAAGCATCTAAGTAGCTCTGATAATGTTGATGATGACAAAGAACTTTTGAAGGTAAGTGTTGACATCGTTGGAGTTCCGATATCTTACTGAAGGAGGGTTTTTTTTTTTGGTGTTAATGTTTACATTCATTTGCCAAGCTAAGGATGATTTGAGGGAAAAGGTAAAAATCTTTTTTTGTTTGTTAATTTATCATCCAGATCATGGTAGCCTTAGTTGTGCATTTACCTGCAGGCAATTGCTCTGTCTCTGCAAGATGATGCAAACAAATCAGCTTCTGCAGAGAGGGACGTGCCGGAATCTATGCTCCTTGAAAGGAAAGGAATCACTCGCATGAAGCGTAAAAAATCGGTTTGTGCTGCTTGCGTTGGTGTTTGGATTTTTTTTATTTATTTATTTATTTTTCCTATAGTATCTTTCCTTTGACTATGCTTTCTTGTCTGCAGTTCACTAGTCGACAGCAGATGACTGAGGATGAAATGGTTATCCATTTCTTTCAGTTTGATGGTAATTTATGATCTTTCCATCTCAAAAAGTTGTTATCCATTATAGTAGTATTATTTAAAGCCCTAGAAAGTGAGACTGATTATTGCTACTTGAGTTATCCTTAGAAGTCTGATGATGAATAATTCATCGCTAGGTTAAATTTGAACTATAAATGGTCTTGTGATTTGTGCTGAAGCATATATGGAGCTCTGAAGAAATGGTGGGTAGTTGTGTTGGAAGTAGTGATTGCATTTTGTTAATAAAGAGGTACGAGGTCTTTAACTAGTCAATATTTATAGCCTTTCTTTCTTAAGGAGATTACTTAAAGGTTGGTCATTGGTTTTCCTGTAGTAGAAGAGGGAGCATCTATATCATTCCCATTCAATTTATATTTATGGCTAAAGCCTGGATTCCCAAGGATTCCATTCATCATTCCAAAAGTCAGAAACTTCTCAGTGAAGTTTGAGGTGATGATCCAATTTTTTGAATGTCTTACTTATAGCTAGTGTTGAAACTTGTCATGACTGTCGACAGGGATCTTGGACATATTTTGAAGGGGACATGCCTGTCTTGTGACATACTCCGGTAGTCTCCACCCCATAAAATTGTAATGTTTGACTATGCACAAAGATTAAGTTGGTTAGTAGAAAGTGTGTATTTGGACAATTTTACCCAGCTTGTAAGAAAGAGAAGAAATCTGCCAGGCCCCGGTTATAAGATGGGAATGAAAACCAAAGGTAACCTGGTAAAGCTGAAAGGAAAAAGTTCCCTTGAAAGAGAACCTCACAAATAGTTTGAGACAGCCTAAAATAGCAAAGGCTACCATTTTATGGGATGGAGGGAGGGAGTGCTATACCGGACATGTTTTGTAGAGAGTCTGTAAGGTGTGGTCATGTCCTTCCTGGAAGTGGTGCACCATTATTGCACTGGTTTGAAATAAAAGGGTTCTTTGTGCAGATGGACATGTGGGGTTGAAGAAGCTATTTCATTGCTGTATACCCCAATGTATAAGATTGATAAGTTATAGTATAGTATATAGAATGGGAAAAGACGGTTGAAGGGTTGGCCTAGGCATACTTGTTTGGAAATACATCAAAACTATCTTGCTCGTTTAGAGCTTTTGTAGTAGCTTGTCTCCATTGATTAGCATGGAGATGCATGATTTGCATATGTGACATGAAGTAGCTGGATTTTAGTCGTTGACTTGCCTATCAATTTCTACTTTTAAGCTTCACAACACCTACGTAGCAAGAATGAGTGAAGCGTCATGTTTACATAGAGCATAACGAATTCAGCTGTTTGGCACCAGTACTGAATATCATAACCACTGAATGGATATTGCACTGGCCGAGATGTGTTTTCTTGTTACTGAAAGACAGCGTTGACATGCAGAAGCTGAGAAAGGATGCATCACTGCAAGAGATATTCAGAAAGTAGCACTGGCTCATGATTTTGATTGGACAGATAAAGAACTTGCTTCCATGACCAAATGTTTTGATTCTGATGGAGATGGAAAGGTTTGTAGCTTCAATCATCAATCATCTGTGATAGATTAACTTGCATTTCTGTGTTTGTTGAATTGTACGAATAGAGGAAAGTGGGATGAGAAGAAAAGGTGATAAGGGCAAATGTGACATGTCTATGATCATGGCCAAATGGTCCTGTTTTCTTCACCTATCATGCTAGTCGGGATATGATTTTCGCATCTCAGCTAACCTTTTGCCTTTCTTTGCAGCTAAGTCTTGATGACTTCCGGAAGATAGTTGGTAGATGCAATATGTTACTACAAGTGTCCGAGAATTCTTGACTTCACAATGGCTAATGCTCTTGGATACTAAAGGCTAACATATTTGGGTTGTTACAAGGCTTATGCACTTCTCGTGCACATTGCAAAATCCCAATCATATGTGGGTTGTTTTCTTCACTTCGTATCTCCTGCATCTCCAGGTTAATCAGTATTGGCATTTACAATCTTGTATCATTAGCTTATGGCAGCCTAAAAAGCATTTTGATCTGTAAAACATCAAACAGTATATTGCATATTCAGTAACACTTCAAAATTTGGAAGTCTTTTATGGATCAATTGCGAATATTGGTTGGCATCCATACACACGACATTTAAGTCTCACGAAAAATGTCCTAACAACAACAAATCCATGATAATACAACCACAAAAGTCGCTCATCATGAGTCACATATTGGACATGTTTTCTAGAGTCAATAGAGACCAGCACAATACAGTTGACCAAAGCTTGGACCTATCACTCCCAATTCGCTCGTTAAGAATTTCTAAGCCCTACTCTGCCGATCACGTTCTCTGAAGCAGGTACCCCAAGATGATGCCAATCAGCCCGATAAGAGCAACATACATGAGAGGAATGCCATTACGACTTTTCCCTGCTTGACGCCTCAAAAGATCCTGCAAAGTAACATATCGAGCATCAACCCGAAATCTTACAGAGTGAAAAGATGAACATTTCTTATTCCTTTTGAAAATGTTTAGAGCCATGGAAGAGTATAAGATAATTTGCTATACTTTGTACTTGCACATAATTTACCATTGACTAGTTAAAAGGCAATAAAATCATGTGACCATGGCTGCCAACAACTTTTCAACAAAAGGCATGGTTAATAAACAGCCAGAAATGAGACTAGCATCCTAATGATGATGTCCTCGTACAAACATGTGACGTCACCTTTATTTTTCTCAACGTAACCGTGCTTACCACTCCATTCAAGATCTTGATTCCCTCATTAAAAAATATAGTACATCCTACAAGAAAAAAACATCACTCACCAACTCTTGCTGAAGCTTGTTATTTTGCTGGATCACAGAGTTTTTCTCATCAGTCAGCTTTGAGATTAAAGTTTTTGCCTGCACAAATATTCCAATTAGGACTGTAAAGGACAAAATGTATTAACCAGCCACAAGCACTCATGTATTACTAAAGCTTTAACCCAGTGGAGACAATAGTACATAAAAAGTCAATTATCACAACCGGAAGGATGCCCACTAGACTAGACTAGAGATGGAAAAATAAAACAATCAAGTCAAGCTCAAGTTGAGAGACATTTCATGTACATAGTTGACATGATTGTCAGCAGATATGCACATCAAGACAACACTAATGTAAGCATTAAACACAGATCACTCCAGCATCGGGTATCCAGATATCGAGTTACTTTTTGGTCCAGAATCAGTTTATTTTTAAGCTGAATGAAGTCAGTTTCAATACAGGGCTTGGATGTTTTAGAATTTAACTTGTTCAGTGTCTTGCATAATTTTTTTATTAAACACCCGGATCTTCACATGTTTGCTGTAACAGGTCAATTAAACTCGGATTTTCAAAACATAACATCGTGAGCCCTTGTGATTCATTTTGATGCTTCTTATTGGAAACCAAAACATCTAGTTGGAAAAAAAGAAGATATAGAAATCAACAAAGCTTAATAATACTAGATGATCTGAAGTAAGTCAAGACAGTGGATTATATTTGGTGTGTGGATGAACACATTTGCTTAGGGAAGCATATACGCAGGTAAAGCCATACTTGCCATGTGATGAAACCGGCAGGCCTGTTTTAAGCAATCAACAGAAGTTGGTATGTTCATGACAGGCAAGACCGCAAGATGGTATAGGTTAAACCAAGCAACTCTACTTCAATGGTCCGGTCAATAACTAATCATAGCTGAGAGAACACCACTCTTGGTTCTCTCCAAGAGAGATTACCTAGAGTTGAGGAACGTTCAACATAAAATGCAATATTCTCTAATGCATTTCATAATTCATATGTGCCAAGTGACAAAAGTGAGCCGCATAATGGCAAATACCGCTATTCAGTGATTTAATCTTCAGGAGATTTATTTAATCTAGTGTCTGATTAAAATAGCACCAAGAATTGCACATTATCCTAAAGTATAAGAGAAAAAACAGCTAGCTCCTAACAAGCAATTTATCCACAAATATAAATTCTGAAGCAAACCACTGCCAGTTCAGGGGAAAATGTATTAATATCGAGCACCGTGATTGACATGTTCAATATCAATAAGTCCATCCAATGACCAGTTACAACTGAGCACTAAATTCATGGTCCTGATAAAATCTCCACACTGAAGAAGTAGTAAGAAGATGCAATGGGAACTAAGTACCTCGGATGAGTTATCATGATGATTATGCTGAACAGTACGAGCTTGTGAACTCTACATGAATTGTTTCAATAAACGTTAACATAATATGCTAGTGAAAATTCAAAATGGAAAGAAGAAAAGAAGAAAAAAAACAGGACACTCACAAATGCAAAATCTGCGTTCGTCAAAGTTCCATTATCAGAAACAGATGCCCTGGGTGAAGAACCTTCCTCAGGCTCTTCACGAACTGGTGATGGGGGCCGAGGAGGGGCAACATAAACCACCCTCAATTTGCACTCATCAACCTGATGCCCTGCTTCCTTATTAAACTGTGAATTGAAGTCAAACTTGGTCATCCTTGAGAGTAGAAAAAATTGTATACTGTACTTATCTAATGATATCATGCACATGCTGTACCATTTCAGGAGATATGTCCTTTACAGTGGCTCCAGGACTGGCAATGACACCCTGCAGGAGGAACTTATCCTTACACTGCATATCATCCGGTGCCTCCTTTTGAGCTTGCATCGTAACTGATCAATCATGACAATAAAAATAGACTAAGCAAAGTAATTAGGGCTTTATTACAAAGTTCACGCTATTGTTTTGTGCTACAAGGAATATTGCTACCTACAGCCTTAAGTTTGTTAGGATTTCAACCAATTATATACTCCCTCCATCCCTGGACTTTTGAAACGTTTGAAGTGACTTCAATTTATCCATATTATTCTTGGCTAGAAAAAATTTCTAAAAAATATGTTGATAAAATAGACATGTCAAATTAGCATATGTATATAAAAAGATTGAATTTACTTTTCAGAATGTTAAAGAAATAAAATCATAGATTAAAGGTTAAAAACGAAACATTCACTATTCCTGTATGATTGACCCAAACAAAACTGAAAACTAATTCCCTGGACTGAATGGAACGAGGTTCATGTCTCATTCAAAATAAAACGTAAATTGAAATTTGATATGAGGAAGGGCTAGGTAGAGACCTACGACAGTGCATGTCGTCCTAGGCAGCACAACTCCGGTGTTCGGTCTAACGCAGTATTTCTTCGGATTCGTCGTTTTCACCTTGAAAGCCACATAAGTGTCGGTCCTATTCGACAGATTTAGAGAACAGGAGATCTGCTTCTTCAATTCAACTAAAAGACAACAGCCACCGCATAGAAATGAACGGGCCAAAAAAAAAAAAAAAAAAAGATCAGAGAACGCCGGAAACGCTTAAGGATTATAAAAAGACGGATCTATGAAGAACTTATGAAGTAAAATCAAAGAATTAATTATCAGGTTACAAGGGAATTGGAGCTCTTGAGGATCGACGGTGAGAAGGTCGCCAGTCATCGCGATTCGATAAGAGAGAAACCCGTCGGAGATGGAAGAGAGGCCGGATCTCGGCTGTCGCAGCCGCGTCCGGGGAGAGAGAAGGATAGGAGCGATCAAGAGCCGAGAATGTGTTGAAGAGAAGAGACTGGTCTAGAGAGATAGATGAAATTGAAAAGCAGCAGGCAGGAACGTGGGACAGTGAAAGTTTCGTCCTGCTCTCGACTTTGGTTCTTCTTGTTGTTGTTATTTCCGGGCCTTAAATACGCTAGTGATCCTCAAATAGTTTTTGGTAGGCGATTTAGCCCTGAAAGTTTGGGTATTGAGCAATTGAGCCTAACGTTTTTGGCTATGAAGTCCCCAACGTCTAATTAATTCCCAACCATAAATCTTGTCCCGCCGTTTCTTTCATGAATGGCCCAACCCAAGCTTAGCCAGCTCAGTCATCTTCGTCACACGAACCTTGAAGCAAGTGGTAGGTTCCAACATTACCATAATTACACCTTGAAGCAAGGTGGTAGGTTCACGTTTTTCTTCTTTTTCCATTTTCTTCGTTTTTACCCCTTAAATATTTAGAAACATTATAGTGGTTGATTTGGCAACGTTAGTGTTATTTTAAATGACATCTGAAGTCATTTATACAAATTACAAGTTTCTCCGGAACCACTGCCATTTAGAACACCTTGATATATGAATATAAACGTTATTTACTTGAATCAATTTCCTTACACAATATAGTGGATATTTTATGAATCTAAATGTTGGTGAAGTAATCATTTAAAGACTATTTAAAGTCTTTTACCTTTGTAGTGAATCAGGAATAAGAAATATAATAAACGGAAACAAATTAAGCTATATCTGCAGAGTTGCAGTTCATTATATACATGACAACATGGCCGTTTATGCTTCTGGACTAAATAAGCATGCTAGATACACAACTTGTATTCCATAATAAAGAGACATTTTATTGGAGACTACTGACAAGTCACAAGTTCTTGCAAGGACCTGGACCTCCTTGATGATCATAAAGCATCAGCGGAAGCAGTTGGTCGCTACGAATGAGCTTGTGTCATAAAGCCAGCAAACCAAGCAATTCTCAAAAGCTGCACTCCCAGAATCATAACCCACCAACACACCAACCCCTTAATCGTGTGCATCATCCATGCCGGAGCACTGAGCTCAGCTCCAAGTTTCAACCCCCTCATCAGCTGCAACAAGCGGTAAGCTTCATAGACAATCGGCGTCACCAACCAAACTGGTGACTCCCAGTGCCATGTTAAAGCCTCGGTCAGCAACTGTACAGACAGGAGTAGGAGATATGGAGCCAACAGAACGGCCGATGAGATGAAAGGAACCGAAGGTTGAAGAATGCCACTTCCAGAACCAAACATCAGCATCGATGGGATCAGTAATCCCACCAAACTTGCAACAATGTTCCAAAATTTGTAACTGAAAGGAGGATTACTCCTACAAGCTTGCTCTCGATTCTTAGACCGAGCACATGAATCTGCCATCAGGAGAAACAAGGCAGCACCCAGATTGAAGATGCAATCGAGTCCAACAAAGGCAAGCAAGCTGATCATACTGGGGCCAAGGAATACAGATGAAACCGGTAACCACAAAGTAGGCGCTACTCCTGTCACCAGTAGAACAGCAGGGCCGAGTAGCCACATTGGCCATTTAAGGAACTGAAATTCCAACTTCAGCTGGTCATGATTCCTCCGGACAACTGCAGGATCTTCATGGTCGATTGCTTGTTCTTGCTCCTTGTTAGAATTTGAAATATCAAATAAGCCAACTGGCTTTTCCAAGTGGTTTTCACCAGATTTTTCGGTAGGAGCATAAGTAAATGACGAAGGCTCCCATCTGGACAGCTTTGCGCAGAAAACAGGGGGATACCTGATAAAATTACTAGAGAAGCTGCCCACATGTAAGAACTTTGGTGCTTTAAAAAATATATTTGGACGTTTGCAATGTGTATGGGCACTCCTACTAATTGACAATGAAGGACCTCGGCTTATAGATACCATTCCTTGGATCATAACTGATACTCAACAGCCCTAATTTTCAGCTTAAATTACCATCTGAAACAGGTAAAATACACATATTAACAAAGATACAAAACCTGAACATCTTTATTCAACTGCAAATTTACTACCTACGCCTACCCATCGTCATTGACGATACTATATTTAGAAAGCATAAAAAAGGAGGCAGTCTGTTAGCAGAATACATTCCAGTTCATTTTCATGATTAATTTACTAGCCTGTTAGGTGATTAGTGCTTCGAAATTCATGATTTAATTAGATAATGGTCACAACATTAAATTCAGACACACAGAAAAGTGCAGAAAACTTCTTAGTAGAACATGTTCCCCTTACTTTCCATGGTTAAATATCAAGCGACGAATTCAGAAATACAAGGTAGATATGTTTTGAATCAGTCATGAAAGGTAATTGGAAGGCTCGAGGAACACCAACCAACAGCCACTATCTGTTGCTATGTAAGTTTCAAAATAAATCAACACAATTTTTTGGCCAATAGTTGCCTCTATGCAAGCTATGAGAATGCAACAAGAGCATTAGAAAAAAAAAAAAAAAAAAAAAATCTCATGAAATGATCACCAATTATCTAAGGGGACATAGCAAGCCATTAATGGGATTATCAGATTTACTACAAAAAAAAAAAAAAAAAAGGTAATCCTGTCCTGCCTAAAATCAGGCAACTAAAGCTTTCGATCAACAGCTTTACATGAATTCAACACAAACAATTGTCGAAAAATGAAGCATTCCTATCATCTGGAGGATCATTACCGTAAAACACATAAATACCCAGGTCTGAAACAAGTAATTGGGCGTGAGCGTTTCACGAACCAGAATCCATAATCTAGTAACTGGGTCTCTCAATTGATGTTAGAAACACAACAAAGGAGAGGAACTTACGTTGTTTAAGTTCAGGTGGTTGCAATTTGACTCGCGAAACTGGTGCGCCAAATACGGGATTACTCATCTTAATCCGACTGCTAGCTGCATCTCCTGGACTGGATCTGTTTTGAACACGAGGCACTTTTAGTCCTTCAACTCGTGATACCAGAACGCTTACCCCCTTGAACTTGAACTCGTTTCTACTCGACCCCTGTACACTACGGTTGTACTCGTGTTCACGGAACGGAACGGGGTGGGGTGGGGCGGGGCGGATAGTAAGAAAAATAGTATCTGTCTGCCTAGTGCGGGTTCTGACGGGACGGGTACCCTATTTCGCGGTTTTTATGCGGTTTGAATCACGGGTATCCGCAGGTGTTCCTAAATATACTTATCTTATAATTTTTTTTTGATATATATAGAGATATTTTAAACTTTTGTATTATAAATATGTAGATCTAAAGTATCAAAAAGAGTAAAAGTAGTTTGCACAAATACAACAACAACATGACATTCCAAATCACGTGTCATTATTGTAAGAAATGAGTTTTCACACATTGTATAAAAGAAAAATGGAAGAAAAATTGAGATTAAGTATGAAAATTTAGATAATTTATTTGTAAATAGGCATATACGCATCGGTTCGGGTATCCATGAGTTTCTAAAATTAGAACCCGCGAGTTATCAGTTTCTTCAGTTCACGGATTTTTCAGTTTCGGATCATACGGTTCGGATCGGTTCGTCGATTTCGCAGATTTTTTGAACACCCCTAGTAATAAGTGGGTACATCGAGCCCTTTGTAACTAATAAAAGACCAAGCACTTTTAAGTTTTAGCATGCCCTCTTGTCTTCTTTCTAGAAAAAAATACAAAATTCCTTAAGGTTTGGTATAACCTTCAAGTTCTTTCATCTATTATTCAGTAACTTCAGAAACTCCCCTTTTGATCGTAATCCATGTTAGTTCTCTTTGTTGATTGCTGCTTCTCGTTCTTGTTGGTGACCATGGAAGATCTAGGTGATTGAAGGGTTTTTATCTCGTCTTGAAACACGTCAGTTATGGTGATTGCCCTCTCTCTTGCTGTTCTGATTGTTTTGTTGTCGTTGGTGGATAGGTTTTGGTCGTGGGGTGTTTAGGTACATATCTTGTTGTGCGAGCTGTCGTGTGGTTGGTTGTTTCTCTTGGTTTGGTTGTCATGGACCCTAGGGATGGTGTTGAGTTTCTGGTGGTTGGGCTGAGCAAAGTTCTGCTTGGTCATGAGAAATGATATTGTTCTTGTGTAAGTTGTTTGGGCTCTGAATCTTTCTAGTTGACCGTTTTAATAAAATTCCAAAATATGAAACACGTGAACTTTCTTGTAATGTCTAAATAGGGATACTGGTTGGTTTGTTCATCCAAAGAGAATGATATTTAGGCATAGAGAGAGTATAAACAATGAAAATGCATAAAACCCAACCCAATAAACTACTCTCTCGGTTCCACAAAGTTAGTCAATTTTAGTTTCATGTATAGAGATGTTAAAGCAAGATGAATGAGCTCAAGACTTGCAAGAGCAGTAGAGTGGGCATAAATGTCACCACCACCATGAGTCGTGCTAATAGCAACATCAAAGAGCAAATCCCACAAACCCCTACTCGCTATTGAGACCTGACACGACGTAAGTGGAAGGTGGCTCGCTGCGGCCCTAACCGCAGCACCGTCG
>JBBYHH010036692.1:0-16258 GCA_038382905.1 Daphne laureola
TTTAGTTACTCGACTATTTGTTAGACTAAATTGATATAGTTTTGTGAATCAAATCAATCAATTAAGTCCAACAAAAAAATTAATTATCAATATATTATTCAAATGAACTTTATATAATTTATATAAACATAAAAAAAAATGGCGTCTCAATTAATATATTAATACTACTATATATACTAATTAATTTATAAAATTTTAGGAGGGGCATGACCCACCTCAGAGTACATGTGGCTCCGTCACTGTTTTCCATAGGCATAAAAGCTAAAAAGGTTGAGCATCATTTCCGAATCTTGGGTCTGTTTATAGTTATGAATTTTTTTTAAAAAAAAACTCATTTCAAATTTCTGTTGTAAATATTTGGATATATAACTAGTTACTAAGCTATAGAAAACATTGTTTTCAAAACTTTGAAAACTCTAATATTAAAATTGAGAACTTCAAATAAGAAAATATAAAGTCGTTGGAAGTATGACGGTGATGACGGAGATGCATGAGTGTGAGTTTTTGTTAACTGGAATTGAATATGGTTGACGAAAACAAAAAGCGAGGCTATACTGAAGATATGGAATGAATAAGATTACGAGGGAGCATGAAGATAAAAATTGAGATGGAGATGAAGACGCTCAGAAAAGTAGTTATTGGTGATGGAAGGGCGGTGACAACAATTGTAAATAAACTGAATTGATGTGGATATAGACTCTGTACATGCGCAATCAATTTCTACTCTTTAAAGTGTGATCCCATCATACTTTCATCAGAAGTTGAGTGTGGATACAGTGTGCCATAGGCACACTTCATATGGCTATAGATAGAAAAAGGAAGGAAGAACACGCTTCAGCCATCTATCCTTCCTTCCATCCGGAGCAACCAAATTCAAAAATCAAACCGATCCATCATCCTTCTTTGCGAAATCAACAAAACTAGCAACAAATCCAGCCAACCCCCTTTCTTCCGTCGATAAAAAACCACCGGCCCCGACGCATTTGTTCAGCAGCCCAAAATGATGTTCGTCGACACCTCAATGATGCATTCCCGATGCACTTTGATGCGCTCCGATAATAATATGATGCGCTCGTTTTTGATGATTCTGATGCAAATATTTCGTTCTATAGCACACATAGATGCGTTTGATCACGACAATAATGCATTTCGCGTGGCATTATGATACTCTCCCATAACAACATGATGCACTCGTACGACAATGATGCACTTTGTTCAACTGTCCGCAGTGATGCTCTCGTGCTATCAAATGATGCTCTTTGTTCCATTAATTATGCACTCTTGTTGATATACAAACATGATGAACCCCTTATGATGACTTAATAATGCACTATGCCCCACTAATGATGCACTTCATGAATGATCCACTCCATCGTTAAAAAATGATGCACTCCCAATGAACTATGATGCTAATATTTTCTTCAACATTTCAAAATGATGGAGTGCTTAAACCGATGCTCTATGTGTTTAAAACAATGCTCTGTTTGATTAGTATGATGAGTTCAGCACTTAAAATGATGTTCTTCACTATTGGACAAGATAATATGATATCTTGATTCAAAATGAAGCGCTTGGTCTCACAAATGATGTTATTTGTTTTAAGTATAATGCACTACCTTATATGCATAATTCTAATGACTTAATGATCATTTTCTTCAACCTCTCACGATGGTGCATTTGGTGACCACAACGATGCACTCCCGTTACATTATGATGCTCTCTCTTACATACATGATGCACTCGTTTTGATAATTTAATGATGCACTCACTTTATTCAACTGTTCAAAATGATGAGTTTTGTGAATGATGCTCTCCATTTTCACTATGATGCTCTTCCTTACAAACATGATGCTATTTTCCCCACTAATGATGCATTTCAACTCACACATGATACACTTCCCCTCCCGAATGGTGAACTCAGATGATGCACTCCATCCTCCAAAATGATGCACTCGATGAATCAAATGATGCTCCCGATGCATCAAATGATGCTCTCCTTGTGAAATGATGCTTTTGTGGTGCAATGTGATGTTTCTTTCACTGAAAATTTATGTTCTTCCATCTGTTTCAACTGATATTCTTTTGATACATTATTAATCTACATTAATTGACATTATTAACTTCATTCTGATAGCTTTGAACATTAATTTTATGAAACTCATGGTTACATCATTTTTATAAACAAATGCATCATAATGAGTCGATGAAACATCATTAAGGTATGTAGGCACATCATTAAAGTATGTAGGCGCGTCTTAATTCTGTCATGTGCAGCAGGTTGCAGCTTTGGGTCTTGGGATGAATTGCGTCGTTCAGCTCAGGAAATTGCTGAGAATGGAGCGTTAGCGGCTGGGGAAGCGATTGGCTGCGGTCGATTACCGTCTTGGTTGGCGGATTTCGTCGGGTCGGATAGCGGGTCATCCGAACGGGTCTGCTATCATTTCCACCATTGACGAAGAACAATGAATCGCGAAGCTCAAATGACGAATCAGGAAACTGAAATACGACGATTAACGAAAAGAACGAAGAAATCGGACAAAGAATTCTATTTGAAAACTGAATTCGACAATAAAGAAAGGAAGAAAAAGGAGAAACTTGAAGAAAGTGAACTGTGAAGAATGGATGACACTTTTTAAATTAAATGTAATTGGGTACAATTATGCACAATTATGCACAAAGTAAGGGGCGACACACCCTAACTTGTACGTTAGAAGTTTGCGACAAGATTAACATTCCATATAAAACTCCATCCATGTTTTTTTTGTTCTGCATGAATTAATAATATTGACTACCCTTCATCTAAGAGAATTTGACCCATATTCATTTTTGAATTGTCTTAGAAAAATTGGACATTTCATAATAAGAAAATATTTGACCATTTTTTTTTTATTACCTTCGATTCGTCTTCTCCGCTAAAAAAGTAGTTTTGGTATTATATATCTATTTTATTTTAGGGTAAAGGTCCCAATTTACCCTCAACATTTGAGTTTTGGACCCAAATTACCCATCTTTTTAAAATAAGCCCTGTATTGCAAGCGTGATAAGTTGGATGGTCTCATATTGTCACTAATTGAGTTTTCTGCTCCTAAAATGACATTACACCGATAGACGGGCACTGTTTATCATTAAGTTTTTGCCACGTCTCACGTCTGAGACGACCTGGCGGTCCCGTCAGTATTTTTTTTTTAACAGAGGAAGGTGACCTAACTTGCGTATTGGATTTCGTCTCAATTCCAGCTTCGCTGGCATTTTCGGTAACGGATGTACTACTGTGATCCTGTTTTAACTTTTTGTACCAATAAATTCATGTTTTTTTAACTTTTTATTCATTCGTGGTCCTTTTTCATCGAACTCCAGTTAACTTTAATGGATTTGATGAAAAAATAATAATTTTAGCAACTAATTTTTTTAAAAAAAAATCTATTTACATCCCAAGTTTTTTAAAACATGATTTTATTAGTATAAAAAGTTAAAACATTTCTGTAGTGGTATATGAATTAAAGTTGCAGGACTACCGGTGCACTTTACCCATTTGTTATCCAACAAATTTTCGATAACTCAGCAAATTTTCGCTCCGTCAGCAAAAAAATAAGACACAATGGAGAAGAGAGATGGCAGTGATTTTTCGGGATCCAAAATATTAACGGTGATAATAGTTTAAAACGTATTTTAAAAGGAAGGATAATTTGGATCCAAAATCCAAACTTTGAGAGTCATAGTAAATTGTGACATTTTCCCTTTATTTTATTACTTTATCTTCTTGTCAATTCACATTGATAAGTTTTTAGAGACGGAGGAAGTAATTTTACACAACTAATATAGGTATATTATTAGTATAGAATTATATCACCGGTCTCAACCTATTTAGAAATTAGAATTGAGATGCTTTATGAGGAATAAGCGTATACCTAATACTGAACCAATAAGGAAAAAGAGTGCTGCATAGACTCCAAACATTCGCACTAATTTCCCTAACTACTGTTACTTCCCCCGGTCTAAATCTAAATCTAAATCTAAATCTGTTGTTCCTAATTTCATGTTCTTTCATGTCTCCACCATATTTTATTAACACTATTAATTATTTCATTAAAAAATTAACACATTTAAGATGATGAATTAGATATGAGTCATCAGAGCCCTTTTCAAAACAACCAACCAAAAATATAAAAGGAAGAAAAGATAATTTTACCACCAATCTTTTTAAAATTTTTTATTTTACCGCTAACATTTTTTTCAAGATAAAAATGATATCAACATTTTTTTTAGGGGTAAATTTACCATCAACATTTCATTTTAGGGATAAATTTACCACTATCGAGTCGACAATGCAACATGACGTGATGGAACAGTTAACTTAAAAGGAAAAATTATCCCGTAACATTTATCAGACCTTCACTAGACCAACATCAATTTTTTTCCCGCTCAACTAGTATCGAAACACCATCATATAAAAAAACACGATTTTACCGTCATCAATTCAACTGACCAAAGCTGTAATCCGTTGCACCCAAATCACCGATATGTTCCCCTATCTCTGACCGCCTTAGCTCTAACAGTCATTATTTGCTTCATTACTAAACATCTAGTGACAAAATTACCCCATTTGATAAAATGTTGATGTCATTTTTATCCACAAAAAAAGATTAATGATAAAATGAGAAATTTAAAAAATGTTAGTTGCAAAATCACGATTTCGCTCAATATAAAAAGAAACAAAGATATGACTACTGAGTGCACAAGGACTTTCATTTTTCCAGGAAAACACATCAGTCACATGCCATGGCAACAAGACAGCAATTGAATAATTCACTTTACTGCCTTTTTCCAAACTCGTGAAGAGTAGGACCACCAGCTCTTGGCCAAATGCTTGCAGTTATGTAAGTCAATCAACTCTCACAGCAACCCAACTCAACAGTGGCGCAAAGGCCTTAGAAATGAAGATAATTATGTCCCACGCTCTAGCTCGAGCCAGACGAAACTGCATTCGGAGATTTGAATCAATGGTTGATCTATGACATCCGTGTGAGGTTTGCATTCGGTTCGGTCAGATTCTGAAATCGGTTACGCACCCTGTAAAGCATGTTTACCCACTCCATCCTCAGAAAAAGTAAACTCAACCACCTTACTACAATGGATGACAAGGTCAAGCACATACAAGGTAACAAGTTCTGCACCATGACACTCAACAGTTATGACTTTTCATCCCTCTTCTAACCAAGCCTAGCAACTTAAGAGAAAAGTAGTTTGCTTGTTTCCAAGTCAGAGCAGTAACATTAAGTGTGCATCAACTACTTTTATTAATATGCTAAGGAAATAAGAAAACTTCCATCGACAATGATGTATTAGAAAATGTGTGATGTATGTTCATTATTCCTGGTCTTCTAAAGAGCCTCCACTGTTAACCTCTGATTTTTCTGTTGGTAAGCTGCTACTTTGTGTAGCTTATATCAACCAACTTTCCACAGCCTTCAAAAAGGGGGAAAGAAACAAGAACAAGGGAATCCTATCTTCCTATTCCTGCATCTTTCCACTTGAATTGAGAGACAAAGTTGATACTCCTATTATTTAACTTCATTGCAACAACTCAAGTCAACAAAGCGAAGAGAAGTTCTGGTTTAGTTGCAACTTAGCATAAGATTTGGTGTCGCCAAGCAGACATTCATGCTTACCTTTTAAGCAGCTGGCCTAGTGGGTACGCTCTGATGTTTTATAATGCTGTTCCTCAATCAAAGTTTCAACTCTCTGCACAAAGGAGAAAAAAGATCACTGTAAAGGAAAGACAAACAAGCCAAATAAATATGTAAAGTTTATTTGTAGGATAAATTCAGGACCTGACAGTTTATATAATAAGGGAGCTTATAATACTAGAGACAGAAAACATAATACAAATAGAGATAGGAAACCTAGTACTAATACCAACAGAGATAGGAATACTAACAGGAGACAATATTGTAACAGAGATTTGATACGTAGAATTCTTCTAACAAATAGAAAGATAGAACATAAGCTCCATATTTCACCTTTAGAGAGCTTCCAACCTCTTCTAGTTTTTGTAGTAATGCTACATTTCCAGAAACAGGGACCGATGCATTCCTAAATGATTTTGATGGAGAAAGCTGCACAGCCAAGGAAATCAAAATGAAAACTATCAAAATTAACATAGTGGCCTGTCATAGGCCAACAGTATGTCATTGTAAAAGACCGATCTACGTAATACACCAAAAGCAGCTCTGTAAAAGATAAGCATGTTTACAGTCATATTGTACCACAACTCCAAATAAATGACAGAAAAGTTAACTGTTTAGAAAAAAAATATATTATAGGTACAATTACAACAGCATAAAGGCCATACCCATGAAGCCGCTGATGGACCAATTCTTAAACTTGGAATATCTTCAATTGTAGAAATTTTCTGATAGAACGCTTCCCTTTTCATATCTGAAAGGCGAGTCAGAACAGCCTATACATGCCTCCAAACAAGGGGAAAAAACTGTAAACTAACATCCTTAGGAAAGAAAAAAGAAACAAGTTCTGTAGTCAAAAGCACAAGGTACCTTCCGAAATGCAGTTGGATCTGCAATGCCTAGAATTTGAACATCATCACTGGGTGGCCTCCTCACACCAACATTTTCAATTCGAAGGGAGTAAACACCAAAAACAGACTGCAAATATCCTGAGGGGAAAACCAAACATCTCAAACATAAGAACAAAGGGAACAATATCCATGTCCGCAGGAAAATCAACGATAAGTTTGGACTTAATGTGAACCGCTTAATTGAGCTATTCTCACAATGTACACTTCTTTCCAAGAACTGCATTACTGCACCAGGTAACTCTCTAACAACAAAAACGAGACCAAACAAGAATCTTTCTCATACACCAATAGCATTATTACAGAAGTCACAATGTAAGATGTTCTAACGATCCAACAAATTACTTATACCTTGTTCGATTACAACATCAGCAACCGAAGGCAGCAAAATGTGCTTCTCCTTCTTCAGAACCCCGAAACAAGGAAAGGGTACAGGCCTTGTAACCTGCCATAACAATCAAAACAAGAATTCCATTCAGTGAGCTGGAATCAGAACCCTAATCTCAACAAAGCCAAGATCAAATGCCACATTCCTTGATTTAACTACAAACACACAACAAATTCAATCCAAATCAATCTCGCATCACATTACGTTGTAGACAATCGAATTTGGAGTGAGATACAGCTTCCGCGAGCGAATGTCTTTACGCAGAATGTATCTCCTGACAGGCAAGTACAGAAGCATGAACAGTCCAATCCCCCAAGCCAAAACCAGAAGCAAGGAGTATGAGACCCACTGAGCCGTCTGGTACTTCATAAACTTCTCCTCCATTTCCTGGAACGATGCGGCGTACAGAACCGGATCATCCTCCTCTTCCCGGCGACCCGAATCCGATAACAGCCTTCTTTCCAAGCCCTCGATTTCCACAACCTCCTCATCTTCGCCCCTTCCCATCGGAAAAGTGAAGTCCGGTCCGATTAATCTACAGAAAACGAAGGTCGTTCGGCGAAATGCCGGTTATTGGACGAATCGGAACTTTGAAATTCTTCAGGGGTTTACGCCTTACGGCCCGACGGGAAGAAATTCAGGTGAATGCTACTGTGCGGCGTAGACATGATAGACTTTATGGTACAGACGATCACGGCCGTTAGTTTTGTTCACGATTCTGAGAAGGGTTTCGTAACCGTTCGATGGTGGTTGACTTGTATTCTTTGAAATTGTTCGGCTGTAATGTGGGCGACCGTTAGATGCGCCGATGTATTGTAACTTGTAGCGTCTTGTAGTGTAGGTTGCGTGAGTTTTTATTTACAAAATGGAAAGAGTTTTTTTTTACATTTTTTTGTCATTTTTTTGTAGAAGAAAAGACTATCATTTGTCATAGTTGTTAAAAATATCTTACGTGACGTAATAAAATCATGACAGAAATTCAATTATGTTATTCAAATTAATTGTAGAAATAATCCAATAAATATATTGAATGGTAATATTATACTGGTAAACTTAAGATACTAACAAACAAGAACATTTTTTTTCTTTTCTTTTTTCGAAAAGTAAAAAAAAAAGTTTCAAAATGTAAATGTTTATGGCAATTTTATACCTTTTTCCTTTGAAAAATGAAGGGAGTGAGATCCAATGAGTATGTGGTGCTCTCCATCTATCTAGGTAGTACGGTGATGAATTCCAATGGATTATTAGTGTAAGGAAAATATTTTTCTCCTATTCGGGTTAGAAGAAAATTTTTCAATTTGTATACCTGTCATGTTATTAATTGTGAATGCCATCATTCATAATTATGAGACAACCATTCTCGTAATTAATAGTGGTAGCTCTATAATAAATAGTGGTGACACCAATCAATAATATTATGCCACATATATAGATTGGAGGATTTTCCTCTGATTCGAATCGGAGAAAAATATTGTCCATTAGTGTAATATGCAAATAAACCAAATACTTCATTGTTGTACCCATACAAGGTTCTATAATACTTAAGTCAATAAGTAAGGACTAAAATTCATCAGTGAAAGTAAATGGATGTGCGATTTTGCTCTGCTAGGGTTACACCCTCTGTTGCCACCGCCACCAATCAACTACCCTTCTCTGGCCGGCAACGATGGCCCCTTCCCCTACAATACTACCTGCTTCATTCTGGCGTGAGTTCTGGCGTCTCTGCTTTGTCCACAATTCATCGATTTCCTTTACACGATGTTGGCGTCTGGCGCCATCGGGCGCTTCAAATCTTTAATCAACCGCTTCGCTGGCATCGTTTGCCTGCAAGAAGTACCGGGCTCAACCCCTCCTTGGTTTCTAGTCTCTTCGATCGAAGATGGTGGTCCTCTGTCAGCCGATGCCATCTGAATCTCTGTTGTTTGGCATCTCATTTCTGAGGTATGCAGCGGTGGGATCTGACTCTGCCTTGCCACATGCCGCCATTATGTGGGTTAGTCAGCCCCATCCGCCACTCGTCCGGACTCTCTCATGTTGGCCTGGGCTCTGGTCATAATCCCAGGCGCCGATGGATTTTCTCTTGGTCAAAGGTGGCTCTACTGAGCCAAATCTCGAAGCATTTGGCTATCTCTTTGACAAAAGGAAGACAACCGGGGGTTTTTTGTGATGGAACGCTGGATATGGTGGATTTCGTGGTTTGAGAACATTCTGATTCGGGTTGGGTGGTCTACTCATCATTTTGTGGTTGCAGATGGTCCGCAGGAGAAGTTGCTGGAACCGGTAAGGAGCATCAATGCTCCTTTCCTGGTTCCATAAGCTGGATGATCAAGAATGGGTGGGGTAAAAAGTCTGACCCGCTCATTTGCTATTTTTTCTGGACTTGGCTTCATCAGATGATGGCGGCGCAGTGCTGGTTTGAGATAGTATATGTGAGGGTGTTGTCTCTTTAGTGCTTGTGCTTTCTGGGTATCCTTGCAGGGAATAAACTTTCTCTGACACACTTTACGTGGCTACAGCAGAGGAGGACGAATGTCTCAAGTAGGTTCACGGATGCAGCGGAGGGATACTTACATGAAGCCATATGGCAGTTGGAGAGAACTCGTGCTTACATGCATCACTTTGGATATCATATCTTTCATTGGCTTTGCTCTCTTGTCACTCTGATGATTCTAGTTTTGTTTCTGGTTTTTGGTTTAAGACATTATTTGGTACTTTATTTCTCATTGGCTTCAAGCTTATGGGATAGTAGGTATTATTATTTGGAATTATTTCTCTCTATAGCCTTAAGCTATACGGATGTTAGTTTGATTTATGCTCATTATCAGGTAAGAGTGTTAGAGATTGTCAGGGTACTATCTCGGTTTAGTTTGTTTATCCAGTCACAAGCTGTTCACCATTGAATGAATAGTCATTCCCAGTAAAAATTTTTAAGCTTCTTGTCTTTGAGAATATTTGCAATTATGTAAAAAAAAAAATTGATGTTTTAAAGCGAGATAAACAAAAATTCAACAAGTCCTTTATTCTTTCAAAACTTTGCAGTTAAGCACTTATGTTTTGGAATCATCAAAACACATAAAGATTAATAATATGCACCTTTTTGAAGGTCACAAATTTTTTCAAGAAGTTTTGATAAAGAATTTGAAAAAGCTTTAGATGATGTGGCCCTAAGAATGATCTCCCTATTTCTAAAACAGTTCTGCAAATAAGGCACTTAGTTACAAAATATCAAAAGATCAAGATCCCCATTATTTCTTGAATGTATTCTCCCCCATTTTGTCATAATCCAAAAGGTTATAAACGAATAAGATTTTAAATTCAAGACAATAAACGAGACTACAAGTATAACTAATCACCCATCAAGATGATGATGGTGACTAAGTTAAACAGATATAATCTTGCTGTTATTGAAACACTTAAGCACTTGCAATTAGGAACATGCAAAACAAAATTGAGGTTCTGCCCCACTTTAGGCTAAAGTTTGGGGTAAAAAGACTATCAAGTCCCCAATATACAAATAAGAGGATATCAGCTTGTATGACCTCAAGGGGACACCAGCTTGTGCCAATAATGCTGGAATTAGTGCCAAATAAGGAAGTTCATTTCTGTTCTTTTTTGTTGCAACAACAGTTTCCATATGCTCACATATTCTTTGAGCAAATCCCACATCCATCCCATGTATTATCCTATACATGAGTGAAAGGCCTCTTCATGTAACATTTGATGTGCCTTTCTTTGGAAACACAAAAGAAGTGATGATCCATTGGAGGATCTTGTGACTTAACTCAGTGAACAAACTAAGGGAATAATGACCAAGTAGGTGCAGATCTTGTTGTGCTAGCTCAGGAAAGAAGAAATTATAAGCCTTCCCGGGCAGAGAATTATCTTCTTTCTCTTCTTTACACTTCGTGAAGCCAAGAGTTGATTCAATCTGGGCTTTGTTGAACATAATCACCCTACCATTGATACTGTAAATCATACAGGTGACCTTCCTATCTTCACCTCTTCCCAACTCAAGATTAATGTAGAATGCTTCTACCAAATGTGGATAACCAGAGAGATCTAGTTCTAGGAAATCAAACAGCCTATACTACTCCAACCAGTTAACTAGATCTACTAAACTAAAACTCAAAAGATCTTTTCTATCAACGTGTTAATGGATAAAACTGAAAAGATGACTACTTGTTATCTCTTTCTTTGGAGACTTTGGAGTTAGGCCTAGCCTAAGCTTCAGGATACTTGATGGAGTTCTTTTCTTGGCCTTTAAGTCAACATGTCTGGCCAACCCTTTGCCTTTCTCAGCAGCTGTGAATTTATTTTTCCTTTCAAAAATTACAGCCTCAGTCTTTTCTATGCTTGAAGCGTTAACCCTTTAAGGCCTCACTTCTTTTGCCTTTTTCTTCTTTTCTTCTCTCTTTCTCTTCTTAATTCTAACTGAGATCTATGCCAAGGTTTCATTATCTAAAGAGCTGCTAGCAGAGATGAGAGAGAAGTCTTCCATTTTTATGACTTATCTTTTAAGGGATTTTGAAGTGTCTCTTCATCCACTTGTTCACTAATCTTCGTGGCCAGAGACGTCAGGATACCTATTGTGTTGTCATAAGAATTTTTTTCTGTGAGGGAGTTTGATGTCGACGTTCTTCTTCTTGGGGAGTTGAGAAACATGACCTTTCTACTGGATAAGGAGATGATAAGATCTCTACTTCAAGATGTGTGTGCTCCTTTGCTGGAGGCTATGGTGGAGTGATATGAAAATCCCTTAACAAAACATCTACAGATGTTTCTTCACCAACCTTTTCACCCTGATCTTGCTCTGAGGGTGTTGATGTCTCTTGCACTACTTGTTTGTCAACTGGCTGCTCTGGAGGAGTAGAAGAGGTCTCTTGAATGAGAGGAGGTTGATTCAAATCAATAGGTTGATCCCTTGTTGAGGAAATAGGTGGATCAACTTGTTGATACTCCAACGACATAACTTGAACAGACTCATCAACTCTTCCTTCTTAAGGACTTAATGTCTTTTGTTATTGCACTTCACCTTGCTCTTGACCCTGTGGAAGTGATGAAGGTAGTATATTCAGTGGTTCGACACTGTCTCCTTCACTCGGAGGAGAAACATAGATGCGATGCGATATGCTCTCCATAGAGCATACTCTTTCTTCTTTTAATTTGTAGGCTTTGGTGAGCTGGAGCCGGTATTTTCCGTTGTAGAAGGCTCTTTTGGTTTAGGCCAGGGTTTCTTTTGTGTTCTCGAGGAAACAAAGAGAGGGGGGACTAGAAAGATTGAAAAATGCATGAATGAATGAATGCTTGAAAAGGAAAGTAAATCTCTTGATTCTAAGTTGAAGCAAACTCGGAATGCTTGCGAGAAAGATTTAAGAAATGAAAATTCTAAGTTTCCACACTATGATAGTTAGGTACCAATGTCTAACCTTTATTTGTTTGACACCTCATGACATGCAACCTATTAACCGGGTTAGCAGGTTGCATATTTTGTAAATTAAAGGAAAATTAGAAAATAAATAGTAAAATTAGTGTAAAAATTATTAAAAAAATTACTGAAATGTTCATAAAAGTGTGGGAATCTAGATTACAAAAAAAATTATATTTTCATGAAAAATAATGCATAAAAAATCCATGATTATTTGAAAAAATGGAAAAAATATAGTATGATTAGAAAAAGTTACGAATCTTATAATTATGTATCTTTTGTATGTAACTATGCTAAATACAAAGAAATTGTGGTAGTAGTATAAAGATTTCGATTAACTGAATCATACAAAGTTGATAAATATGAAATTAGGAATGGAACGAATTAGATTACAAGGTAGATACAAGCAACATTGACGCAATGATGTTAAATCATGAAGAAATAACAATTTGAGAGTATTAAATTAGCAAATATTGTAAATTATGTGAGTTGATGTCATAGTAACTAAGTAAGACATTATATGTTCCAAACTGTGACCACCTTATCTAGCACAATGTAGTACTACATGTTTTGAAATTTAACTTATTAAGGGAAGATAAACTGTAAGTAGATTGTATGATGTAATTAATGATAGATTAAGAAAAATTAAGATTGATTATATAAAGACAATCCAAGTGCCACAATTAAAGTAATTAAAATGATTAACTATAAATTTAGTAGGAATTAAGTGGTATGTGTTGGGTAGTGGCTATCATCATACTTTGATACCGAATTGTCATTTAGGTAAGGCAGAATGTCATATTAAACTAATGGATTGTCATTTGGTTCTAGTCACTTATGACATAAAGTGTAAGTTATAAAGTATAAGGACCAAATGGTGCAAAAAAGTAAACATACATGGTAGAACAAAATTTTACAAAGACTTAACTTAGGACAAACACAGACTCAACTCTACTCGATGTCTATGAGGAAACAGATGATGGATCGTTCAATTTTGATGAATGAACAAGTTTTGAGGATATCCAGAAACATATGAATTCCACTACGCGTCATGCCAAAGCATTTACAAGGAATATGAGGAAAGAAGGAGAAAGTGATGTACAAAGACAAACAAAGGAAGCGAACATGGGGAATGTAGTTCAGGATCCAGTTGTTGCGAAGTCTAAGGGTATTGTGACATCATCAAAAGCACAAAACAATGATAAAGAAAAGAGAACATCAATTTTCTCGAAATGTAAGGGAGCTGGACATAATATGAGAACTTGCAAGGAATTTGGTGCTGAGGCGAGTATTTCAAGAATGAGTAGGGGTAATGTTCATGAGACAAATAAGGCAAATGAATCAAAGAAGTAGCAGAATTCAGTAGTTAGCCAAGCTTTTTGCAACCATCTATTGGAATGTTTGGATCATATTAAGAGCTTTTCATGTCTCAGGATTTACAGTACAACCAACCGTGATCATTTGGTGCAGAGATTAGTGGCAGACTCGACAACTAGGAGGGACAAATGCTCGGATAGCGTTAGTAGCTTATTTCTGTAATAATTATAGAAGAAGCAATTTACAGTGCAAAAATGACATTTTACATCGCATGAATGACATTTTACCTTACCAGAATGACATTGATTCATTGAGTTTTGTGTTTAGCCTACTGAAGTAGATCTCGGTCATGTCATCTTAAATATAAAGTTATTTCCAGATCAAGTAATAATTCTATACAACAAAAGCACATATTGATAGGTAACAACTGTGGCCTATAGAAAACACAAGTCCTCATATTGGAGTGCACTAGACAAAATTAAACAGATAGACCGTATGATTCGATTCATTGATAACAAAAAAACTTTACTTCCAAACGACCAACTATACTAAGGCATCAGCATACGACCTCAAAAAGAGCCAAGCTGAGTCGTCTGTAAAAGAGGACCGTCATTCTAAATAAGAGGAATGTCGTTCTAAATAAGAGAAATATTATTCTACATAAGAGGAACGCCGTTCTAAATAACAAGAAATTCAGTAAGAAAAAAACATGGTTATAGCTCCAAAGAAGTGCTATCAATATCTTCCAAGTATCGAAAGTATCATTGAATGGTTAAAAGGATAAGAACTAGCCTTATTTTCCAAACATAAGTTGACAAAATCGACAACTCCCCCTAGTGAAGAGAACCACAAACTAAGCCAAATAGACCTAAGTGAAAGAACATATCAAATCAAGCAATTGAGCATCAAAACAACTGACGAAATCGATACAAGTGACATATCAAAATATAGGCTTTCAAGCCCTAGTCTGACTTGTTCTTCAACCACTGTGACTTGTGCTTCTCCCATTTGTCCCGCCGTCGCCGGGATTTTGCTTCCTCGCGTCGTGGGTACATTGTTGAAGTACCCACTGTCCGTCTCATAATTTTAGTGTCACTAGAATTTCCGCCGAAGAAGTTTTGCGAGGAAGATGATGGGTGAAGGTAGAGACAACGAGAGGAAGATGATGGGTGAAGCCCTTGTTAGGGTTCGAATGGTTTAGTGAAGTTTGGGCTGAGATTTTCTTAGACTTAGTGTTGAGGAAGATGAATTGTGGAATGGACAGTTTGGGAAGATAAAATGTTTAAAATTCATCTACCAAAGGAGTTATACCGGTTCAAAAGTTAAGATTAGGGGGAAAAAATGTAATAGTCATTACAATAATTATACCGAGCATAAAATTTATTTACTGAACCCATTCAATTATGTACCGATTATCTACCAATCATCATCATTTTTATACCGGATAGCCCATATAATCTACCGATAGTTATTTTATCTACCAATAAAAGTGAAACTCTCAAGTAATTATCGGTAGATAAAATGCCATCCTCGATATAAAAATATGATCCACTGGTAGAACAAATTTCATGTACCGGTCATCATAATTTTTTTACCGGAGGATCCATATTATCTACTGGTTTTTATTTTTATTTACCGACAAAAGTGAAACTCCCAAGTAATTACCGGTAGATAAAACATCCCTTTCGGTATAAAGAAATGATCCACCGGTAGAGAAAATTTCATCTATCGATCATCATGATTTTTCTACCGGACCCATATTATCTACTGGTAGTTATTTTTATCTACCGGTGAAAGTAAAACTCTCAAGTAATTATCGGTAGATAAAACATCCCATTCAGTATAAAAAAATGATCCACCAGTAGAACAAATTTCATTTACCGGTCATCATGATTTTTCTACGGGAGGACCCACCGGTAGTTATTTTTATCTACCGGTGAAAGTGAAACTCTCAAGTAATTACCGGCAGATAAAACATCCATTCGGTATAAAGAAATGATCCACCGGTAGAACAAATTTCATCTACCGGTCATCATGATTTTTCTACCGAAGGACCTATCGTTATCTACCGATAGTTATTTTATCTACCGGTGAAAGTGAAACTCTCAAGTAATTACCGGTAGATAAAACACCATATATTCGGTATAAAAAATAACAACTTCGGTATAGAAAACTGGTTGATTGGTATGTAGAAGCTTCAATTCTGACAAACAAATAACAATTGTTATTTAGGTGCGGACGATTGTTATTTGAACAGAGTGAAGCGTTATTCTTAGATGTAAGGAACAAGTTACTAACTTGGTCATTTACATCTCATTTAAGTAGTTCTCACCTAAACTAACTACATGTTTCTATATGCAAAATAAATAAGCATATCGCTACCATTTGATCCGAAATGTCATTGTAATTGATAAAATATTCAATTAACTAAAATGTCGTTCATACATTAGGTAATGCTACTTCGACTTCGAAAAATGCTATTTCAGACACATGAAATGTCATTCCTAATAGATTTCCATTTCAAAGATACCTTAAC
>JBBYHH010036913.1:0-16253 GCA_038382905.1 Daphne laureola
GTGTGCCTAGAGTGGGGAACGTGGGGGACGTGCACAAGGGGAATGTGGGAGTCGTAGATGCGTGGGCGCAAGGGGTGGCCGCTTCCGCGTGATGACTCCTGCAGTGCATGCCTGCGGGGGCCATCTCCACGTGCTCCTGAAGGGGTTACTGGCGCTCCCCGCACGGAACCTTCCATGCGATGTCTGCCTCCAACGCTTGCTTGGATAGTGTACTAGACTGAGATTTGAATGCAGAAACTGGCCGGTCCCACAGACAGGGGAGAGAATCCTCACATGGTATTCGGCCAAAGCCTAGACCTGTTTTTTTGTTCGATCCCAGAGGCATTCAAACTCAGGCCACCCATGCGGTCTATGTGACCTTCCAGCCGTTGCACCGCGTCCCAGGGGACAGACTCAATTTTTCACTAGGAAGAAGTTTCTCAAAAAAATTAGAAAAAATATTTCTAGAAACTAGACACATTGATTTATATTATGTATATATGTTACTTAAATTTATATATCAAAATATAGAATAAAAATATACTTAAATTAAATGTTGAAAAAGAAACGTAACTATTAAAAAGGGACGGATGAAGTATTAATTTAAATTTCAAGTGCATTACACTTTTCTCCAAAAAAACTGTAGACTATATAGCTTTTACCCATCGGCTCATACTTACACATAATATTGGTAGGTACACTACTTTTTAGGAATTCTAATATAAATGTTTTAGACAAAATGGACAATTTTAAATGTGTGTTTTTTGAATAAAAAACTATAAAAAATGAATTATATTCATGTTTCTCTCTAAATATTTTCATAAATATTAATTTAAATTTCAAGCGCATTACACTTTTCTCTAAAAAAATTGTAGGCTATAGCCTTTGTTCATCGGCTCAAATTTGCACATAATATTGACAGCTACACTATTTTTTAGAAATTCTATTATAAATATTTTAGATAAAATGGATAATTTTAAAGATGTGTTTTTTTGAATTAAAAACTATAAAAATGAACCATATTCATATTTCTACGTAAATGTTTTTCCTATATGTTAATTTTAATTTCAAGGACATTACACTTTTCTAAAAAATTCTATAGGCTATACTCTTTACCCATCGGTTCAAATTTACACATAATATTGACAGCTACACAACTTTTCAGAAATTCTAATATTAATGTTTTAGGCAAAATGAAAAATTATAAAGGTGTGTTTTACAAAATAAAAACTATAAAAATGAATCATATAAATATGTCTCTCAAAATATTTTTCATAAATATTAATTTAAATTTCAAATACATTACACTTTTCTCCAAAGAATCTATAAGCTATAGCCTTTGCGTATCGGCTCAAACTTGAATATAATATTGGTAGCTACATTACTTTTTAAAAAATTTAGTACAAATGTATTAGCCAACATGAACGATTTTAAAGATGCGTTTTTAAAAAATAAAAATTATAAAAAATGAATCATATTAAAATTTCTCTCTAATTCTGTTTCATAATTAAATTAAATTTCAAGTGCATTACATTTTTCTTCAAAAAATCTGTAGACTATAGTCTTTGCTCATCGGCTCAAATCTGCACATAATATTGACAACTACACTACTTTTAAGAAATTCTAATATAAATATTTTAGCCAAAATAGATAATATTAAATGTGTGTTTTTTGAATTAAAAACTGTAAAAAAAAGTGAATCATATTCAATTTTCTCTCTAAATATTTTTCATAAATATTAATTTAAATTTCAAATGCATTACACTTTTCGCAAAATTCTATAGGCTATAGTCTTTGCCTATCGGCGTAAACTTTCACATAATATAGACAACTACACTATTTTTTAGAAATTCTAATATAAATATTTTAGGCAAAATGAAAATTTTTATAGGTATGTTTTTGTAATTAAAAACTATAAACATATTCATATTTATCTCTAAATGATTTTCATAAATACTAATTTAGATTTCAAGTGCATTACACTTTTCCAAAAAAAAATGTAGGATATAGTCTTTGTCTATCGGCTCAAACTTGCACATAATATTGACACCTACAGTGCTTTTAAGAAATTCTAATATAAATAGTTTAGGTAAAATAGACAATTTTAAAGGTGTATTTTTTGAATTAAAAACTATAAAAAATGAATCATATTCATATTTCTCTCTAAATATTTTTCATAAATATTAAATTAAATTTCAAGTGCATTACTCTTTTGTCCAAAAAATATGTAAGGTATAGCCTTTTCCCATCGGCTCAAACTTGCACATAATATCGGTAGCTACATTACTATTAAGAAATTCTAATATAATTGTTTTAGGTAAAATGAACAATTTTAAAGGTGTGTTTTTTGAATTAAAAACTATAAATAAATGAATCATATTCATATTTCTTTCTAAATATTTTCGCTAAATATTTATTTAAATTTCAAGTGCATTACACTTTTTTCAAAAATTCTATAAGCTACAGTATTTGTCCATCTGCTTAAACTTGCACATAATATAGACATCTACACTATTTTATAGAAATTATAGTATAAATATTTTAGGCAATTATGAAAATTTTTAAAGGTGTGTTTTTTACAATAAAAACTATATAAAAAAATAATCATATAAATATGTCTCTCTAAATGTTTTAGATAATTATTAATTTAAATTTCAAGTGCATCACAATTTTCTCAAAAAACAAAATGTAGCCTATAGCCTTTACCCATCGGCTCGAACTTGAACATAATATTGACAGCTACATTACTTTTTAGAAATTTTAGTATAAATGTGTTTGGTAAAATGGATAACTTTAAATGTGTGTTTTCAAAATAAAAACTGTAACAAATTAATAAAATTTATATTTCTCTCTAAATATTTTTCATAATTATTAATTTAAAATTTCAAGTGCATTACACTTTTCTCAAAAAGATCTGTAGGTTAGCCTTTGTCCATCGGCTTAAATTTGCACATAATATAGACATCTACAGTACTGTTTAGAAATTCTAGTACAAATATTTTACGTAAAATTGACAATTTTAAAGGTGTGTTTTTCAAAATAAAAACTATAAAAAATGAATCATATTAGTATTTCTCTATAAATATTAATTTAAATTTCAAGTGTATTACACTTTTCTCCAAAAAATCTGTAGGCTATATAGCATTTACCCATCGGCTCAAACTTGCACATAATATTGGCAACCACACTACTTTTTAGAAATTCGAATATAATTGTTTTAAACAAAATAGACAACTTTAAAGGTATATTTTCCAAATTAAAAACTATAAAAAAATAAATCATATTCATATTTCTCTCTAAATATTTTCATAAATATTATTTTAAATTTCAAGTGCATTACACTTTTCTAAAAACAATTGTAGGCTATAGCCTTTGCACATCGGCTCAAACTTGCACATAATATTTTAGGTAAAATGGACAATTTCAAGAGTGTGTTTTTCGTATTAAAAACTATAAATAATTAATCATATTCATATTTCTCTCTGATTTTTTTCAAAAATAATAATTTAAATTCCAAGTGCATTACACTTTTCTCCAAAATGTTGTAGGCTATAACCTTTGTCCATCAACTCAAACTTGAACATAATATTGAAAGCTACACTACTTTTTAGAAATTCTAGTATAAATATTTCAGGCAAAATCAACAATTTTAAATGTGTATTTTTCAAATTTAAAACTATAAAAAATGAATCATATTAACACTTCTCTCTAAATATTTTTCATAAATATTAATTTAAATTTCAAATTTGAACATAATATTGACAGCTACACAACATTTTAAAAATTTTAGTATAACAGTTTTAGGTAAAATGGATAATTTTAAAGATGTGTTTTTTGAAAGAAGAATTATAAAAAATGAATCACATTCATGTCTCTATTTTTCTATAAAAAAATATTAATTTAAATTTCAAATGCATTAATACTTTTGTCAAAAAAACGCTATAGCGTTTACTTATCGGCTCAAACTTGAACATAATATTGGCAGCTACACTACTTTTTAAAAATTTCAGTATAAATATTTTAGGAAAAATCGATAATTTTAATAGTGTGCTTTTCAAAATAAAAATTATAAAAAATTAATTATATTAATATTTCTCTCTAAACATTTTCCATGAATATTAATTTAAATTTTAAGTGTATTGTAGTTTTCTAAAAAAAATCTGTAGGCTATAGCATTTACCCATCAGCTAAAACTTGAACATAATATTCGCAGCTAAACTAAATTTTAGAAATTTTAGTATCAATATCTTAGGTAAAATAGACAATTTTGAAGGTGTGTTTTAGGTAAAATGGACAATGTTAAAGGTGAATTTTTTGAATTAAAAACTATAAAAAAAAATGAATAATATTTATGTTTCTCTCTAAATATTTTTAATAAATATTAATTTAAATTTCAAATCTATTACACTTTTCTCCGAAAATCCTGTAGGCTATAGCTTCTGCCCATCGGCTAAAACTCTCACATAAGATTGACTAGTTTTTAAAAATTCTAATATAAATATTTTAGGCAAAATGGAAAATTTTAAATGTATGTTTTTAAAAATAAAAATTATAAAAAATGAATCATTATTTTTTCTCTCTAAATTTTTTTCATAAATATTAATTTAAATTTCATGTGCATTCCACTTTTCTCAAAAACATTTGTAGGGACTTGAACATAAAATTGATAGCTACATAACTTTTTAGAAATTCTAATATAAATATTTTAGATAAAATAGAAAATTTTAAATGTGTGTTTTTCAAAATAAAAACTGTAAATAATGAATCATATTAATATTTCTCTCTAGATAATTTTCATAAATATTAATTTAAATTTCAAATGCATTATACTTTTCTCCAAAAGTTTCTCACTAAATATAGATTACGATCTAGTTACTTTCATCTTTGAAGTATGTGGGAGTTTTATTTATGAACTAATGTAACCAAAGTGCTGATTTTGAAATAGTGATACAATCTTATGAGTATTTCTTTGTTGACATGAGATAAGAGTATTTGGAGTAAATTGCACAATCTATACCTGAACTATATCACATGTTGCGAATCTATAACTGAACAAAATTTTATTGCAAATGTGACTCTAAAGTATGTCAATTGTTGCAAATGTATACCTCCGTCAAAGTTGCCGTTAAAACTTAACAGATGTGATGGTGAAAATGCTCAATTGACCCTTATGGTTGCAGAAATTTGTTTAGCACTCATACAATTTCATAATTTAATTTTTCAGTCATAACTCTTTACCATATGTGTATTATTTCATATAATCTTTCCAAATTATTGATATATATATATATATTTTTTTTTTAGTCTAAAATATCCAAAACATTGTGAAATATGGAGAAAAAATTATAGCCATCAAGAATTGTTTTTGTTTTTTTAAATAAAAATTATATTTACAAACTCAAAACATTCATTTATCATTTACATTAAAAAAAATCGCATTCAATATCAAAAGTTGAAATGCATACTGAAATGTTGATTAGGAAACATAATTGATTTGTTGTTACTCTAATTCAGAGCTCTCATCTCATGGATGAATTTTTTTGGGTGTTGTAATTTGTTTGTTGTATTATAATTCAGGTGGAAAATGCATATTTTAGGTATTGAAAGATTACAGAAGCTACGTGATTTTTTTACAAGTTTTAAATATTCTTATGAAATAAATATTGCTTTGTTTCTTCTCAAAAAATAAATAATTTACTCTGTTTAATCCTTTCTCTTGTTTATACTCTACTCAACTTTAAATTCTTTTCCTTGACAAAGATGCTTGAAGTGAAGAAAAGATGCTCTTTTGCTCATTTATTCAAAATTTTCTATTTTTTCAATATCATTATGGAAGAATTTGTACAATGCCTAATTTTTTAAAAATATATGTTAAAGATTTTTATTTAAATTTATTTTAAAATCATTACTCATTTTGCATTTTACTTCTATAATTACTATTTTTTTAAATAAAAAAGTAAGTTAACGTACAAATATTATTATTGATATTGTTTTAAATATTTTAATGTTTTATTTGAAATAATACATATGTTGTTCATAATAATCAGTGAAAAAGTTAAATGATAAAATCCAGAAGAGTATTCAACACATTTCAGAAACTATAATGGTCAATTTGAACATATCCATCGAAGTTTCCGTTAAGTTTTAACGATGGTTTCGACAGAGGTATAGATTTGCAACGATAGATATATTTTAGAGTCATTTTTACAATAAAAAATTATTCAAGTATATATTTGTAACAAGATATATAGTTTAGATATAGATGGTGCAATTATTTGACAATTGTTACTGAACCGACATGTGAAATGATAATAATTGTGTCACCCTTCCATATTTTGGATCTCCTGTTCTTGCTTCTTTGTGCAAATAATCAGTGGGCCCTCCTATATTTTCGGTTCTTTTGATTTCTACGTTCATGTAAGTAAAATTTATGTATGTCGAAAACTTATACTACTACTAAACAGATTACAAATAAAGTGGTTATAAGAGACCACATGAATCTCAATTGAATTATATGTTCTTATCTATAAACGAAGGGAGTGTTATTTGCTCTTCAATTAAGTCTCATTTATAGAATATGTAAATATATAATCCTATATATATATCTACAATATCAGCCTTGAATCTTCCCTATGTCATGCCCATGGCTGACATTTGTCTATATTGATTAACTTTCTCTAGGGTCATCAAGGAAGACTCCGAAAATGAGTGTAGGAAATTTGAAGGTTTGGAGCAGGACTCAAGAGTCATCTATAGCGGTGAGTGCAGCCGGGTGAAGTTTGATGTTCCTGCAGGTTTAGAGCAGTTTGGGATAAGAGTTGGCTTTAAAATTTGGGTGAGAGGAGCAGAGATTCAGCCTCAAAACCACAATGGAGTCAACTCGAAAGCAGCAAGAGGCCTAGAGGAGAAAGGGTAAAATCTGTGGAAGAAAATTCTCATTTCAGGATGGAATTTGGCTCAAGAAAGTCCCCAACTTTTTCTTTGCGCACGATGCATTTTCTTATTGTGACTAGATTCTTTTACTTGGTGCCTTGTAATTTTATTGTAGCATTTCTGCATTTGATCCGTTTTCCTAGTAAATACATTGAAGTTGCAAATAAATTGATGGATGTTAATGTTGAAAGATCAAGTGGTTTCTATTCAATTTTATACGTTGTCATCCTTAATCTTTAATTCTTTTAACGAAAGAAAGTGGAGATTGCGTGGGCTCAACGTGGCTTTTAATAAAGCAACAATTAAATTTGTTGCTTTATAAAAGCGACATGTAAGTTGTCACTCATTTTTTGATAACTAGAAAGCGACAATTAAGCCGTTGCTTCTATTTTCCAGTGACTAGAATTGAAAAATGAAAAAGCTAGCATCAAGCAGTCGCTAAAAGCGACAGTTTGTTTGTCGCTTTTATAATAGAGATAAGGCCGAAAGGCACCTCGTAAAAGCGACAGTTAAACTGTCGCTTTCCTTAGAAAGTGGCTGCATATATAACAGTCGCTTTTGACCGTTGTTTTTTATCAGTTTTCTAGTAGTGTAGGGTGGTTGATTAGGTGAGAGAAATGAGATAAATAAAATGTTATCGTTGAAGTGTTAGAGTTATAAATATTAGTACTGACAATAACTTAGAATTCTTAACGGTCAATTAATACCATAAATGATAAAGAGATATAATTGAAGATTTCACTAAATCTATTATTTGAATGAAGGTTTTCGAAAATCGATGAGCTAAACCAAATATTCTAATAGATTTCAATCTATTAGAATCTCTGTTGCCAAAAGATTTCCTCTAGGATTTCTAATCTATAGAAGATGGATCTTCCACTTTGGCAGCTGTTAATTGATATTTTAAAGGTAGAGTGAGTATGGGACCAAGTGCACAAACAAATGCTAGCATTTAGTATAAAAACCTTTTCTCACGGAGAAGTAATTTATACTTAACACATACTCTAGTCTAATGAGTAACATGTGAGGGTGGTGCATAGATCGGCCAGGCATGAATAGCCATCTGGAAGAGCCTTTGATCTCTTCTTCTTCTTCTTCTTCCAACTACGTCGTCAATGAGGAAGATCTGAAGCAGATAATATGGAAAGAAACGAAGCTGATATGGAGAATCTCATTTCCAGCTATTCTGACATTTGTAACATTATTCGGAGTCTCAGTAGTGACACAGTCCTTCATTGGCCACATCGGTGAGTTGGAGCTCTCCGCCTACGCCCTTGTCCAGAGCTTCCTCCTCCGCTTTGCCACCGGATCACTGGTCAGTACTTACTTGAAAGTTAGTTATATAATCAAACATTTATAAAAGAAATTTGCAGATGAAAACTGAGAACTTTTTCACTACTAAACGGACCATAACTTTCGAACTTGTGTTTGACTCAGATGGGAATGTCCAGCGCGACTGAAACGTTGTGCGGACAAGCCTTCGGAGCGGGGCACTACCACATGCTGGGAGTTTACCTGCAACGCTCATGGATTGTTGATGGAGTTGCAGCTACTGCAATGCTTCCTATGTTCATCTTCACCACGCCCATCTTTCGGCTGCTGGGTCAGGATGAACACATAGCTGTGGCAGCAGGGAAGTTAGGGCTCTGGTGCATTCCTCAAGTCTACTCATTCGTCTTCTACTTGACTATTCAGATGTACTTACAGGCTCAGCTCAGGAACTCCATCATTGTTTGGGTATCCGCTGGTTCTTTCATCATCAACATCCTTCTGTCGTATGTTTTTGTGTACGTGTTCAGCTGGGGTGTGGCAGGAGCCATGGCCGCCATTAACATAGCTTCTTGGTTTATAGTCCTTGCCGAGTTTGTGTACGTTTTTGGAGGTTGGTGCTCTGATACATGGAAAGGGTTCACCATGGATGCCTTTGTTGATCTCTGGCCTGTAGTCAAGCTCTCAGTTTCTTCAGGCATCATGATGTGGTATGTTTGATAATTTAGTCTGCTATTCTAGCTAATATTTTTGTCTTGTTTTAATTAATTACTGATCATAAAATACACATAGTTTGGAGGTTTGGTACAATTCAATCCTGGTGTTGCTGGCTGGATATATGGCTGATGCAACTCTTGCAATAGACGCTTTCTCCATCTGGTAATTAAATACTACCGTCATTAAAAAATGAACAAAATTTTGCTTTTACCCAGTGAATGAAAATCCTATTTCATGGACAGGTGACATATCATTATTAGTTCGTGTTAACTATTGCTACCTTCTGCTTCTTATTTCCTTGCCGGTGAAAAATGCAAAAGCACCCTTAATGATTTGATATTTTTAATGGTTCGGAACTAGATGTTTTCAATTTATTAATCCGATCACTTTTTAATAGTTACGTTTCATTTTAAATCTTCAATTTATGAATTTTTTTTCTTTTAGATTTTGATATACAATGTCCAGTTACTTAGATGTACAAAGTAAATCAATATCTCTAGTTTCTAAAAATATTTTTTCTAAATTTATCTTGTTTTCTAAATTCAAATAAAAAATTGAGTTAAATAAAATATTAAAAATCAAACATAATTATTAAAAAAAGACGGGAAGGTAATTATAAAAAAAATGTCAAACCTTGAGGACTGATTTTTCTGCTTTGTTTTGTTCTGAGAGTTGATAGAAACATGTTACATGATGGATCTTTTTGCAGCTTAAACATCAACGGATGGGAGTCAATGATTTGTATAGGGTTCATGGTTGCCGCTTGGTAAACTTTTTCTTTAATTCCAAATCTCTCTCTATCTCTCTTTTTTTCAGTCTAAATCAATACTGACGCTCTACAGTATGTATGCAGTGTCCGGGTTGCAAATGAACTGGGAAGAGGAAATCCAAAGCGTCTCAAGCTTTCTATAAAAACAGTACTGGCAATATCCATTGCTACAGGCTTAATCTTCTGGGTTTTGATATTGTCTTTGCGCCACCAAATCTCATACTTGTTCACCAGCAGCCACCAAGTTGCTGAAGCTGTCACTGATCTCTCTGTTCTTCTTGCTTTCTCTGTCCTCCTCAACAGTGTTCAGCCTGTACTTTCAGGTAATCCATCAAATTGCAAAGGAAATAGACGATACAATTGAGATAAAGATAACACTCTCTGTGTCATTCCGTCCTAAATGTATTGTCCACTTTACTTTGTAATATGTTGGATTTCAGGTGTGGCTGTAGGCGCTGGAATGCAGGGGATTGTAGCATATGTCAACTTGGGGTGTTATTATGGTCTGGGTTTACCTCTTGGACTTTTACTTGCATATGTTGCTGGTTTTCAACTCAAGGTTACTCAGAATTTTCCCATTATTTTTCAAAAATATTACTAGTATCTGTTTTCATATACTAACACTTTTTTCGCCCTTTTTGTGTAGGGCCTATGGTTGGGCATGTTGGCTGGAGTTGCAATGCAAACTTTAATTCTGTCCATCATTGTTGCGAAAACAGATTGGGATACTCAGGTGAATACTAGTAGTTAATTCAGAACAAAAGATAGTATTTTGCAGTAATAATGTAACTAATAGTAGATAAGTGCTGTAATAAGTTTGTGGTTTGTCACTATTTAACAATACAGACTTAAGACAATCAATAGAGATATAAGAGATTCTTTTGGGGTGAGAAATGTATTGAGAAAGTTTTCAAAGTTCAATTTGAGGATGTATAATAATTAATACAATTAATTGCAGGCTAAGAAGGCATCAGAACGGTTGAACAACTTTCTGTTAAAACCAGAAGGAAGTGGAGAAGATTATAATGAGAGGCAGAGCATGACTCCAGCAGCGGCTTGATTAGGACGGGCAGGGGAAAGGAAATAGTAACACTTTTAAGCCTAAAGGTTTTCTCATTTTTATAAATTAGATCTGAAGTTTTTTGATATCTCATTTAAGATTTAAACGTTTACGGTCATTTCCTCTATTAGTTTAAAACTCTACTTTCTCGCACAGTAGATGAAATGCATATGTGACATGTACTTCTACTTAAAGTTGTTTTGACATCTTACTTACTAGAAATTCCGAACCGCGCATTGCCTAATTTTAAGGTGTGAAAATATGTAGATTCTGCAGAACTTGTTCGCAAAGTAATTAATTAATTTGAATTTATAAAAATAAAATAACAAAGATAATTAAATCATTTTTTCCTTGAACATGTTTGATTTTAAAAGTCCGGTTGATTTTAATTTATCTACATTATTTTCTGATAAAAATGCTTTTAAGGTGTATGTTCATAACGTACACAAATTAAATACAGATTTGTGCACTTAAAGTTTGAATTTATAATTTAAATGAAAAATAGAACTATATATAGTATTAAATGTAGAAAAAAACTGTATTTTTCTAAAGAAAATTAAGATAATTAATAGGAAATAATTCCTGAAATAAGATCATCAGGAGGAGGATGGAAAAAAACTCCATGGTTTGTTCAACTTTAATATGATTAATTTTATAAGTTTCCAAAATCATTGATATTAAAAGATTGAGTCTGTATTAGGTTATGACAAGCCAACTAATCGAGTGTTAAAAAAAAAAAAGTCAAATAATCGAGGTTTTTATGTACTCGGGCAAACAATCATAGGACCAAGACTACTGTAACATACACTTAGTCAAAAATAGAAACAACATAGGGTTTCAAAATACAATATGGAAAAGATACGGACGAGTTTTACCATCTTTCAGGTACTGTAGGTGATGCGGGGTAAAGTTGTATATTTTAAAAATCTTCAAGGACTTTTAAGCAATTAACCACTTACGATGCATGCCACCAACTATAGCCTTGTTCAACATTTGAGCACTTGAATTCAAGTTGTTGCATAAATAGACCACTGCCTTAAAAGAAGGGACAATGGACTTACTTGAAAACAAACAAAACATAAGGAAAATAAAGACACTAACAGTAAGTTAAAGACAAAGATTGACATTTTCCCGGAAATCATTGTTCATGAACAGTGATTTCCGCCTCCTGTAATAGTATTTATATAAGAAAATTAAGAAAATTAATAGGAAATAATTTCTGAAATAAGATCATCAGGAGGAGGATGGAAAAAAACTCTATGGTTTGTTCAACTTTAATATGATTAATTTTATAAGTTTCCAAAATCATTGATATTACAAGATTGAGTCTGTATTAGGTTATGACAAGGCAAATAATCGAGTGTTAAAAAATAAAAAAGCCAAACAATTGAGGTTTTTATGTACTCGGGCAAAAAATCATAGGACCAAGACTACCGTAACGTACATTTAGTCGAAAATAGAAACAACATAGGGTTTCAAAATACAATATGGAAAAGATACGGACAGGTTTTGCCATCTTTCATGTATTGTAGGTGATGCGAGGTAAAGTTGTATATTTTAAAAATCTTCAAGAACTTTTAAGCAATTAACCACTTATGATGCATGTCACCGACTATAGCCTTGTTCAACATTTGAGCACCTGAATTCAAATTATTGCATTAATAGACCACCGCTTTAAAAGAAGGGACAATGGACTTACTTGAAAACAAACAAAACTTAAAGAAAATAAAGACACTAACAGTAAGTTAAAGATAAAGATAAAGATTGGTAGTTTCCCGGAAATCACTGTTCATGAACGTTCATGAACAGTGATTTCCGCCTCATGTAATAGTATTTATATAATTAGTCCTTTGTACTAAGGCACCGTATCATTGATGTTGGCACTTAATGCACCAAGTTGCCCTTATATGGCTAAACTTGTGCAATTTGAACATAAAGTTTTACAAACGCGTGGTAAATGGTAAAGTACACTAATAGTCTTGTAACTTTAATTATTATATCATTGTGGTCATATTTTAATTTTTTATACAATTAAAGTTCTGTTTTTTAACTTTTTTTCTATTCGTGATCATTTTTCATCCATTTTCCGTTAAGCTTAACGGACTTTGGGAAAAAATGACTATTCCAGCCACTCTTTTTAAAAAAAAAAAAAAAAAAATCTATTTACACCCAAAGTTTCAAAAAAATTAAAAAAGGTCCTCCAATTTTTTTAAAAATTACAAAATGATCCTCAAACTTTTCATAAATTTACATTTTGACCTAAATTTATTTACATTTTTAGTCTCTGAACTTTGTTAAAAAAATAAAAAAGGATTTTTTTTTTAAAAAGTTACACTTTAGTCACTGTGGGTGGAGCGGATCGGATCAATACAGATCGATCCACCAATAAAGTGGCGATCCATGGAGCCATTCACCATAATGTGGATCAATGCAGATCCCTCAGTTGCGTTTTTCGGCAAAAGAACCCTGCGCGACCGACGACGGTTCCCATTTTCAGCATTTCCCGGTGTTTTCTAGTGTTGATGGTGGCGGCGGGCGGTCCGGCGGTGGCAGCGGAGGTCCGGCGGTGGGAAGGGTGCTGGTGGGTTGGTTGAAATTTGAGGGTAATTTTTTTAGGTTTGTAATTATTGGGGGTGTGTAAAAATTTAGGTTTAAAACTTTGAGGGAAAATATACTTTTTTTTTTAAAAAAAATTGAGTTGCTGAAATAGTCATTTCCCCCCAAAATCCATTAAACTTAACGGAAAACTGATGAAAAATGATCACAAATTGAAAAAAAATTAAAAAACAGAACTTTAATAGTACACAAAGTTAAAACAGGATCCCAATGATATAATAATTAAAGTTACAGAATTATAGGTGCATTATACCCTTAAATTAACATTAAAAATGATGAACTCCAACAACATTAGCTCCAACAACATGTTGGCTTCGATTAGAATGGTTAATATACCTATGTATACTCTTATATAGATTTTAGGGTAACTTACAAAAAAAAAACCTCACGTTAGCTGACACATCTAGTTTCCTCCATCGATTTTGAGAAATCTACAAAAAAAAATCTGAAGTATTGTAAACCCTTCAATTGCATCCCTTAACAGTTAATCCCGTTTATTTTTTTTCATTAAATTCGTGGAGAAATCACCTAATTACATCATAAATATTTTAATCCTAACAATTATACTATAACATTTGGGATGTAATTAGGTGATTTCTTCACGAATTTAATAGAAAATGTAACTGGATTAACTGCTAAGGGAGTAAGTGAAGGTTTAACAGTATTTTAGGGGGTTTTCTGAAGATTTTCTAAAATCAATTGGAGAAACTGGAGATTTCACATAATTTCGGGAATTGTTTTGTAAGTTACCTCGGTTTTTTTTTTTTTGTGCTACTATGTTTTTACTAAAGTAAGATCAATGAAACTATTAACTTTTCATGGCATAATCTTGTTGCAAAGAGCTGTCAAAATATCTAGCATATTGAGAAGAAGAAAAATGAAAGCAATGTACTTTTCCTATTCTACTAGGACAATTGTTATTAGAATAAACGTTAGTAATAACGTCCTGAGTATTTGGTCTAGTGATCGATATTCTTGTAGACATTTGTAAGAGATATCAAATTCGAGTCTTCGGTATCCCGACCCCTACTCCATTTGTATAAAAAAAAAACGTTAGTAATAACTAATTAAAATGTTGGTACTTTCAAACTGAGTGTCGTGATTTTGATAAAAATATGTTTTTGTTTATAGCGACGTTCAACTAGGAGTATGTCACAAGAAAAGCGCACTAACATTTGAAAAACGGTCATTTAAACTTTAAACAATGCTGACATCTGCCAAAAATGTTACAAAACATCAATATTGGCAATTTTTCTATTTCTTGTGAATAAATACTTCCACATGCAGTCATTAAACAAATGAACAACGGTTTTCACGGCAATCAAGCACATTTTGAGAGGGTGGGTGAGTGGTTGTACTATGAACCTGTTTAAGTTGACAGAGTACAATTGTTAATTATCACTCAATTAGGTATAACTGTTCCTTATTATATAGCTAATTGACTGCTGCAAATTACTAACTTCATCCCATAAAAATAATTATCACGTGACTTTTTTAAATTTTTAGCAAAAAATTAAGTTGTTCGTGCATAGTATAATCTTTGAACATATATTAATACTTAATTCGTCCCAACAAAACTAATATATTCTCATTTTTAAATTGAAACTGATATATTTTCTAAAAAGAATTGTTTTCAAATTAATTTAACCTTTTACTCTCCATTTACCTTTCCACTAAAAAAACTACTCCCTCCGTCGTGAATTAATTGATTCATTTGACAATCACGTTTCAAAATTCAACATTTGATCCAAATTTTTATAAAGATAAGTAATGAAAAAACAATTCCAAAAAAATATATTTAGAAAAAGTATATTGCAAATTATGATTAAAATATAAATTTTTTAACTTTAAACATTTAAATATTTATGAAAATAAATCATAGATTAAATACTGTGAAACAGCAAAAAAAAAAAATGGTCCAATTAATTTAAAACGGATGAAGTATTTTTATCTTGTATGTGTACTTTAACTTATCACCTCTAGTTAACAATATTTTTTAATCAAACCTATTGGTCTTGTTTCGTATGGAGAGACAAAATAACAATGGTAAACTATTAAGGGGTTCGTTTGGCAACTAGCATCAGCCGTTAACGTTAGTTGTTAGCTGTTTATAGTAGCGTTAACTGATAACGTTAAAGTCATTTAGTGTTTGGGCTATAAAATAGTTGTTTGTTTATGAATTTACTAAAGTGTCGTAAGATTATTATTGATTGAAATTTTAATAAAAACTAAAAACTAAAATAAAATAATATGTTCATCTACTGATGTGAGATTTTATAAAATATTTTAGCCAATTTCATATCAACTTTCTTGAATTTTCACATTAATCTTTTCTCTTAAAAAACCAAAACACCAACTGACTTATTAATGCATAGAAAAAAGAGACAAGAAGAAGACCCCATTTCAAAAGCACACTTCTATTGACAATAGAAGTTATAGGACATTTGTCAATAGAAGTGTGCAGCGTTTTGGGCATCTACACAATGGATTTGTTTATTTACCACGGTGGTATTCCACCTACTAGCCCCAAGTTCAACAATTATAATTAACCCAGCCTATAGACATAAAAATATTTAATTGACAAAATTACCCTTTTCCACTACTCTGATTTGCTTCTGAAAACAACCAACTCCCTCTTTCTCATGCATTCAATTTCGCTCAAACAGAAAGCCCCTATTTACTGTGCGTGAAATTGTTGACAATCATTAGTGAGAAACTAGTTGAAGAAATTACAGACACCATAAGCGAAATCCTGGAACGAAGCGATGGACAAGTTGAATATTTACGATTCAGAATGTGAATCAAGAAAATCAAACCAGAAATCTGGAGAAAAAAAAACAAAAACAAAACAACTGAAGAAGGAATTATGAGAACTTACTTGTTCTTAAGAGTGATGTACTTTGCTGATGT
>JBBYHH010037023.1:0-16250 GCA_038382905.1 Daphne laureola
ATACATAAGTGTCTTCTAACACTTTCAATCTCGGTTTCATGCATTACATTATTACATATTCAACCGATTTCAAATATAGCATAGAACATGATAAAGATATCAAACTAACCAAGGCTTTGATACCATTTGATAATTTTAGATCCTTCATAGTCTCTTTATACATCATATGCATGCAGATTAACTGATATAAATTCTGAGATTCATAACACGATGTCTTTATATAATCATGCCTGTTCATATCTATGAAGAAGAAATAGGAGAAGAAGAGATGAGAAAGGGTGAAGAAATACGTACCTCATACCTTGGAGAAGTTGGTGCCTCTTCTTCTCGGATCTTCAAGTTCTCTAGTAACCCTTCAAGGCTGGATTGCATGTGTACAAATGAGGCTATTTGTGTTGAATAAACACAAACAATTATCCACCTGAAATGCTCTAGGAATCACCTTAGTTTCTACCAAGGGAAGATAAAATGTGAAGGAGATAAAACAAGTGTAAAATGAGTAACCCTTTTGGCCGGCCCTTTGCCCTTTTTTATAAAGAGATGGGGAAGTTACAAGGGGTTGGTAACCTCCTATCTTGGCCGAAAATACATAATGTTTCAGCCTAGAGAGGTGGTTACTCCCTCAAGGCTTACATAAGCCTTTAGGCCTGGTAACCACCCATTTTAGCGAAAGGGTACCTTCCCAATGGCACCTTTTCCACAAAATGAAGCCTCCCTTGGATGGCCAACTCCCATAACCGCCAAGGTAAGGGTGCCATACCCAAGGGTGCTAGTACTAATGGTTTAGGTTAGCCCTAGATGTACCTTTTTACCAAAATAACCCTATTTTATGTAAAAGGGTACTAATGGATGGTTACGATCTATGAAATATTACAAAAGTATTCATATGGTCACATTTCACATAATTGAGTTCCATAGAACTCCTTTCAGCTCACTTTGAGCTAAAAATCATTTATCCATCAAGACTAGCTCACTTGAGCTGGAGTTAGCTACTTCTAACTAAGTTGAGCTGAGGGAAACTACTTCTAGTTGTTCTAGAGCTAATGTGAGCCTGTACAGATACTTCTAGCTGAGATGAGCTGAGGCAAGCTAATTTTAGCCTCATATGAGCTCTCACTTAGCTCTATTAGCTCAAGTACCATGTCAAATGATCTTGGTGCACCAAGAATTCCAACAAAAGAGGCATAATTATACAAAGACATCGTGCTATAAATCTCAGAATTTATATGTGTTAATCCGCATGCATATGATGTATAAAGAGACTAAGAAGGATATAAAATTATCATGTTCTTCATCTTCCTACTTGTTCATTGATCAGTGCATAAACACGGTCATATTTCTAAAGTGTTTTTAGGCTATAAATCCATCATTTGAGCATCATTATGCCTAATTAAATGCACTTTGCTTATAAACTCTGAAGTTTTGTAGGTGCAAGAGTGCAGAGGTGAAAATGGAGAAAAAGGGACACTTTCTGTGACTTAGAGACTGATTCTAGATGTTGCGAGTCAAAGCATAAAGTCTCGGGTCAAAACAAAGATTCAAGTCAAAGAAGAGAGTAAAACTTGAGCTGTTGATGAATACACAGCATGACTGTAGGTCATGGGTCACACCATCCAAGTTAAGAAGGCGCGACCCTGACCCACACGCATGCCTCCATCGCTAGTAGAGCCAGTATCGTTGCACTGAGTAATTTGCATAGCGTAACCCCCTCCAATGCGACCCTTGTGCAACCCACAATAGTATAGATAGTTCCACAAAGATTCAAGTTTATCCTCAACTTTACAACATTTCCCTTGGTCCCAAAATACCCTTAATGAACCCTTTTTGTATATATATGGTTAAGGGGAAGTTTAGATCCATAGTTTTAGTATATATAGCCCTTTAGGCTAGGGTTTTTATAGAGATAATAAAGGAGACATTGGGAACTGTGAATTCAGTATATTTTGGGCTTTTTGGGCTAGGGTTTAAGCCCTTCAATCCCAAATTTATGGGGGGTTGAAGGGACAATTTATGGAGAAGCATTCTTGGGTGATATCTCTTCTTCTTCTCTTTTATTTCATTAGTTCATGTTGCTATTGATTGTTGTTTTTACCATGCTTACAACATTAATGGAGTATGATTGATGCTATGTCTTAGCTACTTCTTGCTTAGGGTTTAAGGAACTTGTCTTACGAAGCACGATCATGATTTCTTGTGTGAATTCCATGTTAGAATACGTATGATTGGGGACCACTTTCACTCATATGATCTAGGTGTTCGATCAATGTCCGAGAGGGCTTTGATCAACATTAGACTTGTTAGAGATTGATCAACTACTCGTATGTTTGGATTCTAGCTTCTTGCATGTTCTACCATTTATGCATGGTTGTTTGTGATTCTCTTACTTGCATGTTATTTGTCAATCAATGGTTGGCTAGAGAGGGATTTCGTTGATCGAGACCATGAGAGTTAGATGATTGGGACACTTTGGAGTCTGAGAGGACCAATTAGTGATTAAGGTTCAATGCTGGAATCGACCATCGGTTGATTATCTTTAGAGGATGAGAGTTCCTAAAGCCTTAATCTTGGAGATTGTGGTTGCTTGTTCGAGAGGAGGGCAATCCTAAGTTTAGAAACTCACTTCTTTACATACCATGAGACTTGTGTTTTAAACTCTCACTATTTTGATGAATTGATTGAGTAGGAGAGATGAGATATCCATATCTTGAAGGACTAGTGTAGTCTATGATATGCGGGTGATTCCATGCTATATGTTTTAGATACCATTCCTATGGATCAGAGGTCTTTCGTGGTGAGTCAGAGATGACCTCCATAAGGAGGGGCTGTGTGTTAGAGATGACCACATCTAGAATATCATCTTAGGGTCACGCATGTTCACTAGGACTAACATTAACCCTTAGGGAGCCCATGATTACATATCCATGTTTTTCACCTTCTTCCCCTCAATTTGTTCTCTTTTATGTTAATTGATTCATCATCATCTTGCCATATCTATCTCTAATTTACTGTTGCCATCTTGGATTCATGATGAATAAAACACTTAGCATGCTTGATCAGCAAATGCTCTAATTTTCTAGGGTTTGATCCCTCATTTAGAGCCATTATACTATGATAAGACAAAGTTAAGGCTAAAGAGGTGTTTATAAATATATTTGATTGTTATTTCTTGAATCCATACTTGATTCCAATACACATGCAAAAAGCCTTAGCATCATTCATGAAGAAAGAAGCATGATTATATTAAGAGACATCATGCCTTCTAATCCGCCAGTAAAGTGAATTTTTGTGATCATATGAACCTGAAATGAGATAATTGAAATATCTAAAATCTACACAAAGCATGTTGTGCTTAATTCTTTGCATGATTTATAAGCTTTAATTGATGAAAAGATAGCATCCACTTGAAATTGCTTGAGAAAATGCAAAAATTGAGCTTCTTGTCATGTATTTGATATCATGAACATATCCTTCACATCACACTTGTATTTTTCTTTGATGATTGTTACAGTGTGATGCCATATTAACATTTGACTTGTATGCTTCATGACATGATAAATTGAACATGACATCTTAGCCTAATTCTAGACTTGTGCATTCTCACATGTTGCATATCTTACATTCATGACACATGCTTAGTGGTGCATTATATCCATGGTAACTTGTATTTTCTGAACCTTTGTGCTTGATTGACAACATTCAATTTAGAAATGACATCTTGAGAATGTTGTAAATACTTTTTGTGATTCATACTCCATACCATGTGCTAATTGAAAAACAATTAGGTACTTTGGAAAGCGGAGAAGGACCAACTCTTCAACTTTGTGGAACTCTCGAAGAAAGTAGCTTCTACCCGCATCTCAAAGGCATGAAGGGGGGCTCTTTGGCTCATAAGGTACGATCCTTGGATTCTCCTACTTTTATATCCCCTTCATCGCATGAGGACGTGCTTTAATTTGGGTTTGGGGGGGATTTGGTTGTATTGATTGATTGAGATTTGTCAATCATGCCTTTCATGAGTATTCAGTCTTAATCACCTACCAAAGCATCTAGTTTGATTCTTTTAGGTTGTACATAATTTCTTTTCAAGCCCCCTAAAAATACAAAAAAATCATAAAATTGAAATTTTTTGTAGGCAAGTTGTATGTAGAACATGATGAGTCTTGTATGTTTGCGATGATGGAATTGCATGTTTAACAGCTTAGTTTGTGTTTTTCTAGAGATGGAACTTACTTGTAGGATGTCTTGTTTAACTTTTTTTGAAATGTTACTTTGAGTATTGTATGGTCTAAATTTAGGAATAAAGTTGGTACTTGAGAATGAAAAACTTCACATAGGAGGGCAGGAAAACTAAGTTAATGGAAGTTGTAGGAAACCTTATTTAGCTAGCTTCTGAATGGGAATTTTCTAGGTGGGTTATGGTCATGGCCATCAACACTATGGCTTGGCCTAACCCCCTCTTCTGAGTGCGAGCTTAAAGTACAAGTATGTGTTTAATCACACCTTAAGATAGTTGAACTTGGGATGATACTTATACATGTCATCGGCTATACCATTCTCATGGCCTATAGTCCCTCTCCTAGGTACTTATCTTAAGATCTTACGCAACCATCCTCACACTTAGAATAAAAGGGTGTAAAAATAGAAAAACACACCAAAAGAAAAAAAAAAGGTGTAAAAATAGAACACTAGAAAAGAGTGAGGTGAATAAAGAAGAAAAATAGAAAAAGAAAAAAAAGAGAGAGTTGAGATGAATAAAAAGTGTTGAGCAATGAGAAACCCACATCCACTTGTTGAATCTTGGGGGTAACGAGTTCCATTAAAGTAGGAATCTATGCATCCTTAGAAGTAATAAGTGCTCAAGTCCAATGTGGCTTTTTGATTTTCTCCAAGCAATCTTGTTAGTAATTATTCACACATTTTTCACATGTACAATTTCTTGAGATGTAGATCTTTCTTTAGAAGCATTCAAGCTATGTTGAATATGTCATTCCTAGTTTGGACACACACTTTGATCCTCTTGATTTTTCTACACCAAAAAGATTATTTTCTTGTAAATACTTTAGGTGGTTAAATTAGGAGTCATTGAGTCTTTACTTTCCTAGATGTTGTTGTTGCTCATGACTAGCAAGGATATGGGTTTGGGGGTGTGATGTGTGTGAAAACACACCCATATTTCCTTGGTGTTTAAAGCACAGTTCTCATCATTTATGCCTTTTTTTCAATGTTATTAGTTGATTTTACTTGTTTTGTCTAATCTTTTTTAGATGCACAACATTGAGGTGAAAATGGAGTTAAATGAGCTTAAATTAGAGGTTTGGGATGAAGTTTTACAAGTTGTAGAGCATCGAGGATCATCGTGGGGTAAAAATTGGAGTTGTAGATCAAAAGAAGAGCTAGAGACGGCCAAATTGTAGATTTGGAAAAAGTGGAGAGAAAAATCCAAAGAAAGCTGGGGCTAGTTGAAGGCTACAATTTGGTGCCTCAAAGTGGTGTCGTGCACAAGCCAAGGCGTTAGTCTCGAGCGTAGCAAGGCGCAAGGAGGTGCGAGTGTGGAGCATTCTGGACGCCATAAGGCACAAGCTTCAAGTGTAACCTAAGCCCATTTTTTGGGCAGGGCGCAATTTGCAGGGGCTAGTTTGGTGCCATCAACTAGCGGCGTGTGCACTCTCTCTCCTTTCATCTAGATGTCATTTTATCTGATGTACCTTTTGTAACCGAATTAGAGGCAAATATTAGGACCATTTTACCCTTTAATTAGTTTCTTATGATGACCAAATTGTCTAGGGTCATTTAGGACATTAGTAAGGAGTATATATCGACATTTAGGGTAAGTTGCTAGTAGAGTTTTTGGGGATCTATGAAGTTTCTAAGGATCAAGAGCTTTTTGTGGATTTTAGAGAATCATCTATGGGGAGATCTTGGATTCCTTCTTGATGAAGCCTCTTAGAATGTTACTAATCCCTATCTGTTTATCTTTCATTATGTTTTATCCTCTGACAATGTTGATTTGTATTATTAGTATGCCTATCAGTGAGTAGTTGTTCATGATCTCCTAGGGTTTGCTTGCCTTGGTAATCCATGTTTAGGATGACTTGTTTGATTAGATAATAGTTTCCTAAGCGTGTTCCATCATTTATCATGTATGTGGAGTACTAGTCCTACATTGACATGTTATTAGGTATTCGATGGAATGCTCGAGAGAGCTTCCATTGGATTAGACTTAGAGAAATTGGTTGGTAGATCATTTAGGAGTTCGAGAGAATCTTAAATGTTCTATTAGTAGATATTACTTGTGCTGTAGAACTCAAGATGTTTGTCATGAGAGCACGAAAGTGTAGACATGCTAGTGAGATGGAGGATGGTGTTCCGAGAGGAAACCGGGCCAATGCTACCCTAGGAGAGCTTTTAGTATTGATTAATCTTTGTTTTTGCCTAAATTACATTTTTGTCCCTTTTGTTACTTGCTTTACAAGTTACCGATTTCATCACATTTTCACACTTGCTACTCTTCATATTCAATTTCACCATCATCATACACATCCTCTATCATATCTTTAGGTAGATTACACATTAGACATTAGAAGATTAACCCCACTCTCTCTTAGGTTCGACCATCACTTGTAAGCCATCATACTATAATCGATTAGATTGTGCTAAGTGAAGTTATAAATATTAAATTTGAGAAGTGATTGATTTGCTACATACTTTGTTGCAACCTCGTGCACACCATCAAGTATAAGCATGCTAAAAAATGATGCAATCAGTATTGATTGTCAGCAACTCATTTATAACAGATGATAGTTCATGAAAGTAATCAATTCATTTATAACAGATGATAGTTCATGGAAGTGTTAAATTCATTTATAACAGATGATAGTTCATGGAAGTGATCAATTCTTTTATAATAGATGATAGTTCATCCAACACAGAATGGTAGTGATCAACATATTCAGATATGAACTATGATATTTTGCAGAGTTATTTCAATCAATAATCATGTTCAACATATATTAGAGCAACAAATCTTAATACATGAATTTTAACTTAGATTGAAGCATGAACAGGAGTATTGTAGTGTAGTTGCAGTGAGATGTGATTAACCTATTTGATTTACTAAGGATGTCCCTTTTTGAAGGGTTTGATAGATCATGCGTATTATGACATGAATGAATGTATAAAAGAAGGGTTTGGATTCCCAACTTTTAAACAAAACAATGCAGACAACAAAGTCAATGCATGAGTCAAAATAGATTCTATAGATAACAAGTATCAACGTGTTTATAGGATGAGTATCAATGTGTTGATTGAATAGACGAAATAGAATAATTAAAGCACAAACATATATAAGAATAAAATGAAAACAAAAGATATATATATATATATATATATATAACCGAACAAAATTTGGTTGATTACAACCTAATGTGGTGCCTTAATTATAACAGGCACTAAACAGAAAAATAAAAAGAAAAAAAAACTAAGAAACTAAGTATCTAAGCTTCTTCCTGAGAAGGGGAGTCTGATTCAGTTTCTTCTGAGTCAGGTTCATAGACTTCCTTCTTTCTTTTTTCATACCATTTCCTGGGTGGATTGAAGCATTGCCTGAGATTTTTGCATATTCCTTACCCAGCTTCCTTTTTCTTTCTTGAAACCACCCTTCTACAATCTATGGTCAGGTAGGAATGCTTCACAACCAAAACTGGCAGGCTTATCATCATCCTGAACCACTCCAACACTGGTCAGGAGAAGAGAGATCAAGGCAAGGTAAGGAAAATATTTCCTTCCTTTCTTAGTAGAGGCAGCAGACTCTATATGCTCCAGCACCCTCTATATGAAGTTAATGCTCAACCCATGGATGATTCTGTACATCAGGCTAAGGTTTCACCAGATAACATTCTGAGTTCCCTTCTTGGGAAGGAGAACAGAAGTGATTAGCCATTGGAGAACCGTGTGACTTAGCTCAGTGAAGAGTCCAGGGGAGTATTAATCTAGGAGGGGTAGCTCTTGCTCTGGTAACTTAGTGAATAAGAACTTATATGCTTTCTATGGAAGTTCTAGGTCCTTCTCTTCTCCCTCTAGACTTTCTATCCCAATGGCGTTTGTGATTTTGGCTTTGGAGAAGATGATAGTCTTGCCATTGACACTTGATGTGCTCACAATCACTTTTCTTCCTCTTCCTTTTCCAATCTCCAGATTGGTGTAGAAGTCCTCATCTAGATGAAGGTATCCAAACATTCCCAGTTCTAAGAATTCAAATAATCTGAGCCTTTTTAACCAATCTACCAGATCAATAAGTCCTAGTTTTAGAAACTCTCTTCTATCAACGTATTGATAGAGGCCTTTAAAGTGAGAGGGATCAAAGATAACCTCTTTCTTAGGTGTTGATGGCTTGGCCTTGTGGTTTTTTGAAGGTTTGGCAGAGGCTTTAGGATGACTTCCAAGCTTGACCTTGGGAACTGGTGTCACCACCAACCCCATTCCTGGCACGGCGGAAGTCTATTGCAGAAGCGGATGTCAGGGAACCGGGTGGCGGTCGGTGAATCAGATTTTCTCTTAAAAAGGTTTGCGGTTTCAAAACCCGTCCTTTAAAAAAATTTCCTTTGTTTTTATATTTCTAACGCGTTTATAGTTTTTAAGGCGTCTTACTAGCCCTAATCCTGCACCCGAGACACGTTAGTGGTTAAACAGATAATCACACACGTAGATATAAACGTGCAAAAATAGATACAGTAGAAGGAAGTCTCGCCCACTTCGTTAGGCTAGAACTCCCCGAGTATAAATATGCAGACCCAAAGTATCAAAAGTAACAACAAAACATATATACTGTTTATATGTAGTCTACTCCTACAGAGCCAGAGTCCAAAAGCAGGAATGTACCTTGTAGCCTTAGTGGTAGGCACCATAAGCTACAATATTGCTGCTCCCGCTAAACATAAATGAGAGTTAAAGGCCAGACATACAGAATATCAAACAGGGAGATCTCAGAACGAGTCTGACGTGACTACCCCCAATCAGAATCAGAAACCACTAATAAAAGCGGTTAAGTACCTCAAAATACCAAAATCAAAATATGATCACTGCGGTAATCTACTCCGTAGGACGTTTCCCAGGATCTCCTGAAATATTAATAAGGTGGGGGTGAGTCCTCGAAAGAACTCATTAAGGGGGTAGGTACAGATAACGGATAAAATTTTAAAATCATTTTACCTGTAGAAAAAGGGTTAGTATGTAATGGACTAGCAGATATACAATCCTAAATATATAAGGAATATGAAATGCAGATGTCGTGATAAATAATGCTTAGAAGTCCCATCTGACATGTTTGGTACAGTCCCTTATGGAAGGTCTCCGACCCCCATTATAGATAATCCCAGAATGACAGCACCCTACGGTGGCTTGTTAGGCTCACACCGATTACGGGGTTAGAATTCGCATGGTACCAGCGAGGGGTGTACGGCCCCTAAACTGTCATAGTCACAAAGTGATAAATATCCAGATAAGCAGATAAGTTGATCCATTCTCGATCACGGATAATTATAAGCCGATAGATAAAAAGTCCTGCATACCGTTACCCTACAATGTGACTAGCCCCGGGAGTCACTGTGCCCCACTCTCGACCCGAGTACTAGCCCTTAACTAACCTAACATGCATGAAGATAAATATGCATCGCATATTAAGAAAATTAAACCCATTACATCGAAGTATCGAATAATCTACTGGTGCTACCCAGCAACTATACAACAGATGATTCCGGAGACACAGAAACTAAACTGGCATTCACAGAAATACAGAATGGTAGTTACTTAACTAGAATTCCTAACTTATGGTAATTTATCGATAATTACATCATAAGTTCTTAAATTTATCAGAAAGTGCATTTTAGCCCCAATTTCCATAAAGTGACTAAAATTCACTTAAATTCCTTACTTAACTTCAAAAAAGGTTCTCTTTCCATTTAATTCACCAAAATTACACATTAACACTAAAGTTTCATAAAATGTGGAATTTGACCCCAAAACTTCAGAAAGTGACAAAACTCCATTTTTGCTCACTTTTTCAACATTTTGTGATTAATTCCAAATATTCTAAAATCACCAAATATTCCAAAATCACAAAATATTCCAAACAAAACCTCTAACTTTCGGTTTTCATCAAATTTTTACCCAAACCTTTTTCTTCAAATTCCAACAACACAATCTTGATTAATCCAATATTTAATCCATTTAATCATGAAAATTATCCAAATAATCACAATTAATTTCAACCTCACACCCAAACTTTCGGCCATAATTCATTTTGACCCCAAAGTTTTCCAAATTGATTCCTTTCAATTTCTAACTTCATTTCCTTCACCAAAACATCATTTAATCCAATTAAACAACACTTTAACAACCAAAAATTCATCACAACCCAACCCTAACTTTCGGCCTCCAACATTTCTCTTCCAAAATTCATTTTCCAAAACAACCAACCATTTTGGGAGTTCACAATCATCACCAAAACACCATAACTTCACAAAGATTCAACCAACATCAACATATAATTTCATCAAACATTTCAGCCTCACCATGAAACCAACCTTCCCACATGATTGAACCTTCAACCCAAGTATTATATATGCTCAAAATATACCCAAGAACACAATACAAGCATGATTTCAACTAAAATCTATAGTTATTCATGAACATGTTTCATAATCACTTCCAAACTTCAACCAAACATGGAATCATTGAGGAGATTAACCATAGGCTTGATAAATACTAAGGATTCAAGCTTACCTCAAGCATTTATGAAGGATTGATGAAGAAAATTTGGCAAGAATTCTTCTTCAAAAGAGAGAAGAAATGAAAGATTAAACTCAAGACTCAACCATCAAACCTTACTCAACAACCAAGGAAATCATTTACCTTGATAAACCTTTGATGAATCTTGAATTAGAAGTTTGAAGATTGAATATTTGAGATGAAAATCACCAAGGAGAAAAGCTCAAGAATCCGGCGGTTTAGGAGAGAAGAAAGGTATGTTTTTTTTTATGTTTTGTTTCTATCTTACTACTACTACTACTTAACCTTTATCTTACTACCTCAAATGATTTAGTAATTCATTTAGGTAGATATCCTAAGGATAATACCCACCATTATCCACTTCCATCTATTTCTCATCCATTAGATAGGATTTCCCTTAGATTTCCACCCTTAGATTAGTGCCACGTGTCTTCCACTCACTTTTACTTTTCCTACCATCTTACTATCTCACTTAAATAAATCCCTTCCCTTGTATTATTACTCCAACCATCACTTAAGCCCAAGTTAGGCCATTTAGGTCCCAATTAGGAACCCAAACCGCCGGCCCCTATTGTGAAATTACCAAATTGCCCTTCCCGACCAATTTTTAGCAAAACATCACGGGATTAACAAAATATTATAAATTGCTAAAATCCCGCAAAAATAACTCGAAATAAATTCCCAAGACATAGAATTCATTCATAAAGATGTAAAACACATATCATAATTTATCCTAGTAATTACACAAATCCAATTTTCGGCCAAAATACATCATAAATTCACCAAGTGCCTGAGGTGGGTGTAACAATCTCCCCCCTAGGACTCTTGGTCCTCTAAGAGTGTCCTCAATCTCTGGTACTCATCTGGATACCGACTCATCATATCCTTCTCCGTCTCCCAAGTCACCTCCCGATCAGAATGATGCGACCACTGAACCTTGACCATCAGAATCGACTTATTGCAGAGTCTCCGAGTATCTCGGGCCAAAAATGCTACCGGTACCTCCTAGTATGATAAGTCTGGCTCTAGCTTAATATCCTCAACAAGAATCATCTAAATAGGGTCAAGAATACACTTCTTGAGCATGCTGACATGAAAAATGTTGTGCACCGCTGACATGCTCGGAGGTAAGGCCAATCTATATGCAACCTTGCCAATACGCTCCAGAACATCATATTGACTGATATATCTTAGGGCCAACTTGCCCCGTCTACCGAATCGAATGGTCTCACCGATCGGTGCAGCCTTCAGCCAGACCTTGTCCCCCACCTCAAACTCCAGATCTTGTCATCTCTTATTGATGTAAGAGGTAATCCGATCATTTGCGGTCTTTAATCGCATCTGTATCTTATGGATCTTCTCTATTGTTTCGTCGATCACTTCAGGGCCAATTACCATCCTATCTGAAGCATATGTCTAATAATGTGGTGTCATACACCTCCGACCATACAGAGCCTCATAAGGTGCCATGCTGATAGTGGTCTGATAGCTGTTGTTGTATGAGAACTTCACTAATGGCAAGTGCTGATCCCACTGACCCTCAAAGTCTAACATACAGCTCCTTAGCATATCCTCGACAATCTGAATAACTCTCTCCGATTGCCCATCCGTTTGAGGGTGATATGTCATGCTCAGGTGGAGTTGCGTGCCTAGAGCCTTGTGAAAGGCACCCCAGAATCTCATAGTGAATCGTGGATCCCTGTCAGATATGATGGAGTCCGGAACCCCATGTAGTCACACGATCTCTCGAATATATAGCTAGGCAAGCTTGTCCAGCGAGTCTATCACTCGCATTGGTAGAAAGTGTGCGCACTTGGTTAGTCGGTCGACTATAACCCAAATAGCATCATGCTGCGCTCTAGTCGGAGGTAGACAAGTAAGAAAATCCATCGTAATGTTGCCTCATTTCCTGACCGAAATGGGAAGTGTCTGCAGAGTACCAGTTGGTCTCAGATATTCTACCTTGACCCGCTAACAAGTAGCACACTTTGCCACATAGGTGGCAATATGTCTCCGCATCCCAGGCCACCAGAAGTGAGAACGAAGATCGTGATACATCTTCTCACCTCCGAGGTGGATGCTCAGCCTGCTCGAGTGCGCCTCTTCCAAAATCTCATCTTGAATCTATGATTCATCTGGTACATATAGGCGACTCCTGAAGTATAACAACCCTTGTCTATACTCAAAGAATGATCGCAGTGCTCCTATCTCTTCGCCCGAGAGTTTCCTCAACCCTGTATCTTTGATCTGTGTCTCTCAGACTTTGGCCAACCAATCAGACTGGATGGTCAAAGTATAAACCTGAGCCTGCTCCCACTGGTTCCACTGATGCCATAATGCTGTCAGATCTGATTCCTCAATCATGTCCCTAGAATCACCACCGTTAACAATGCCTGTGTAATTTCGGCTCAAAACATCTACTACCAGGTTCCCCTTACCGGCGGTGTACTCGATAGTATAGTCATAATCCTTCATGTACTCGAGCCAATGTCATTGTCTCATGTTCAGATCCTTCTATGTAAATAGATACTTCAAGCTCTTATGCTCGGTGAAAATCTGGAACTTATGGCCGAGCAGATAATGCCTCTACTGTTTCAGACCATAAATGACCGCAGCCAATTCCAAGTCATGTGTCGGATAATTCTGCTCATGCAGTCGCATCTATCTTGATCCATAAGAAATCACATGATGTCCCTACATCAACACACAACCAAGTCCCATCTTTAACGCATCTGCGTAGATCACATATGGCTGGGTCTGGTCTGGTAGATTAAGAATTGGTACGTGTGTTAACAACAGCTTAATCTCCTGAAACTCTCTTCACACGCATCGGACCAGATAAAAGCCTAACCCTTCTGGGTCATTTGAGTGAGCCGCGCTGCCAATACGGAGAATCCTGGCACAAACCTGTGATAATAACCGGCCAAACCCAGGAAGCTTCATATATCCCTGATCGTCCATGGCTGCCTCCACTCCTATATTGATTTGGTCTTCTCTGTGTCAACTGATATACCACTCTCTCCGATGATATGGCCCAAAAAAGACACCTCCCAGATCCAAAAATCACACTTTCAAAATTTAGCATACAGCTTGTTCTTTGAAAGTGTCTCCAGTACTATCCTCAGATCTTCTTGATGTGATTCCTCATCCATAGAGTATACAAGAATGTCATCGATGAAGACTATCATAAAGGAATCCAGATGCAGTTTGAAAACTCGATACATTAAATTCATAAATGCAGCTGGTATATTCGTCAAACCAAATGACATAACTGTGTATTTGTAATGCCCGTGTCGAGTTTGAAAAGCTGTCTTGAGAATATCCTCCTCCCTGACCCAAAGTTGAAAGTACCCTAACCGCAGGTCGATCTTCGAGAATACGTTAGCTCTCCTGAGCTGATCAAACAGATCATAGATCCTAGGCAATGGGTACTTGTTCTTAATGGTGATGGCATTCAACCGCCTATAGTCAATACATAGTCGGAGAGTCTCATCCTTGTTCATGAAAAACAAAACTGGGGCTCCCCACGGGGAAGTGCTCTGATGAATGAACCCTAGTCCCAAAAGCTCCTCGAGTTATTTCTTCAGTTTAGTAAACTCCACTATCGGCATATGATAGAGAGGAATGGAAATTGGAGTCGATCTCGGCTCTAACTAAATCTCAAATTCAACCTCCCGCTCTGGTGGCATACCTAGAAACTCCTCAGGAAAGACTTACGAGAAATACTAAACTATGAGAATCTTCTCCAACTCCATGTGGGTATCAGTGGGGTTAAGATGATAATACTCTTCCTCGATCATCACTGGAATCTGCTCCAACACTGAAAGTTCCATGCTGCACTCAATGGTTGAGCCACCCCTCAGAGTAGATAAGGGTATAACCTCTCCAGAAAGTAAGATGTGCCGCTTGGCATAATCAATCTGAACGTTATTCTTCACCAGCCATTTCATGTTAAGAATCATGTCATAAGTGGGTATATCTAAAATCAACAAATCAGACTGAACCTGAACGCTACCCAATGTCAACATATACCCCTGAACTACCTCATTGGAAAATGAGCACTGAGTCCCAGCAGTTCTAATCATAAGTATATCAGACTGATAAAAGATAGGTAGATGTAGTGATGATGCGCATTTATGAGATATGATAGAAATAGATGCTCCAGTATCAAAAAGTGCATTAACAGGAACATTGTTCAAGAGTAGTGTACCTGCTAACGCTCCCCTCTGGGCCATACCGGCCGGCTCAACCTGAAATAACCATCCCGGATGGGGCTGCTGTGGTGCTGGTGCCATCTGCGGTCTCTGCTGTTGAGCTTTCAAACCCCGCTGTACAATGCCACATCCCTAAATAACATTGGGCTGACCCCACTATTATGCCCTAGGATGAACTCGAGCATCCTGTTGTAGCGTCGTCGGGCGATCCTTGATCCAGTGGTCTGCCAATCAACACTTCAGGCAGTGGCCTACTGTCCTATAACACACCTGACCCCAATGACGCTTGTCATACTGCTGAAAAACTGGTATCTTTGCAATGATGGCCTTGCCCTTGCCCTGATCAAACTTGCCTCCCTTGCCTGATCATCTGAACTATCCCTTTCCCTGCTGTCCTGATGATTTCCTGCCACCCTGGGGCCAAAAACATGTAACTCTGTCTTCAAGCACCTCTGTCTCAACCAGAAGGGTCTTCTGAATGGTCTCATGGTAAACAGTAATGCCGAATGCCACTATATGCCTCTTGATCTCAGGCTGCAGACCTCAGATAAACCTCTTTGCCTTCTCGCTCTCCATAGAATTGTACTGAGATACATAGCGAATGAGCCGGCTAAACTCCTGCTCATACTCAGTAATGATCATAGTCCCTTGAATGAGATGATCGAACTCCATCTACCTGTGGTCATGAATAACATATCCCAACCACATCTCGTGGAACACACATGAAAACTCATCCCAAGTCATACCCAGATCTGAGTGCCTCATCTGCGTATACTGAGCTACCCGTGCTTTGGCTATCCCTTGCCACTAGTTATATGCCGCATCCCATAGGTAGAAGGTAGCCAAAAAAACCATATCCTCTTATGGTAGTCAGAGCCTCTCCAGGAGATACTCCATATCCGTGTGCCAACTCTCTGCTGCGTCCAACCCATTCTTGCCGGAGAACCTGGGTGGTTTGAAGCGTTGCAGGTGCTCCATCATAGAAACCTCATCATAACCTTCTGGACACTCCATACGTGGCCTCGGGCCCCCCAGAGATCATCATCAGAATCACTATCATCGCTAACCTAGCGATGACGGTGGTGTGATCGATCCCTGCCAACTCGGCTGCCAAACCGTGTAGAATGGGCCTCTCTGGATCCCAATCATGTCCTCCGAGTGCGTGTGCGCCCTCGATGATCCACCTGAACCTCCTAATCATTTTTAGAAACGGAGGTGTGCGGGTAGTTCCTGGAACTGGTGAGACTGGTC
>JBBYHH010037134.1:0-16245 GCA_038382905.1 Daphne laureola
AATTTTGAACTCAAATAATCTCCAAACAACTTCATGAGAAGACAAATAACGACAATCTAGGTATGCTCGTACCTCGTCAACTTGTACAACCCCTTTGTCCGATGTGCTATTTGCAATGATTGCACGAATCCTGTCTGAACCTTTATTAGTATACTTGAAAAGATATTTTATCATCCAAGATTTGGTGCACCATTCAATGTTAATATGGGCATTATAGCGGATCAAAAGTCCTAAATTGTAAGGAACAACAAATCGATTATCAATTTCCACACCATTTTTAAGAATTGTACATCTAGGTGAGCGACGTCTATATATGACAAGGCCGTCTTTAGTCACATAAGTATTTGCGTTGAATTTTTTCATAAAATATTTGGAACATTTGTTGTTTTTCATACACGGACACTTAGGGTTATCAACTCCACATGGACCATGAATCATAAATGATACAACCAAATCATGGGCAAGAGGGTATACATCTTTGGGAGGGATTTCAGCGGAGATTAGCGAATCGATTTGTTGGGTTGTTGGAGTGCAGGTATCATCGGCTAGCCAAACCAAAATATGAACATGGGGAAGGCCTCATTTTTGGAACTCAATAGTATAAAGAACTGCATAATAAAACCAAGCACTTATAAGGAATGATAAAGATAGTACATGTAATTAGTAATTTGGGGAAAAAAAACTAAGGAATCTAGTTGTGGCATTCAGTTCACCATTCTTATAAAAAGAATGTGTCATTTTTTTTTGGAAAATGTAAAGATGCAATGTGAGCGAAATATTTATGTTTCTCTATATCACTGATGATGTCATTGACCTTAAGACGGAAAACACGTGCCAGAATGTCAGGGCGATCTGATGATTAGGTAGCAATGATAAGGCTTCAGTAATATCTGTCCATTGAGAGTTACATGTAAAAGTGATAAACAGATCAGGATCTTGGTACCACCGACATAATGCAATAGCATAATGGTAATTTTGAAGCATATAACGTGGTCCACCCGTGAGACTGGATGGAAGGATTATACGTTTCCCAATAGAACTACTGCCAGTGTCTCCCCTTGTTATAGCATCTCTGATTCCCGAATATAGCTCTGAGCGTAATTCTCGCTGATGTTTTCGAATATAGGAAAGGCGAGCTTCCTCCACACATGCATAACAATCAATGATATATTGTTGAAATAGTCGACCGCCCCTAATGAGAGTATGCCCTTCTTGATGCCTGAATTGAATACAGAAAGCATAATATTCACGCATGGTAACATTGTTTCGAACCCTTCTTCTTCCCTGAGGTGTAACATGTCTTATGCCAACCTGGAAATCATCTTCACCATATGGGAAAAGGAGTGGATATTGTAGAGCCATATAAGAGCGGTGAATATCACTTATTCATACAAGTTGACCCGAGTTGTACTGGACAACAATATCTCGGCTGGGGGTACTACCGTATCCAAAATCTCCAATAATCAAACCAGCAAGTTCAAATGGTGAAGCAGTTGGAGCATTATAGGTGGCAGGGTCGGTTAAAGATCTATCTAGAATTTGGAGTTGTAATCCTGATGAAGTTTCACCAGCTAAACGGTCACGAACCATTCGAAATGCTCTAACGATGTTGTTAGATTGATTGAGCATTTGCATTAAACTATTTACAGTGAATGAGTCTATAGAGGTGAATTTTTTGCAATTTAAGGCAGCAACTCTATTTTGAACTTCATTGTAAGGATCATATATATAAAGTTGTGCGAAACGTGGTGTTTCACCAATACATGGGAGTAAAGAACCGATTCGGTGGTAAACTTGACCATGTATGCGGAAAGTATATGGGCCTTTACTCTTATTAATATCAGTATCAATGGTAGCACCAAATGAAGTGAAGGAAAATATCGAATTATATATCCGAATATTTTTAAGAAAGCATTTGCCGAAAGCTCTAGATACGTCGCTTAACAGGTTATCGAGGGCCTGCTGTGTTTTTTGGAGAAAATGCAGGGAGACATATCCACCGCCGCAACACAATCCAAATTTAGGCCTCCCAGAACCAAAGCGTTTAATACGTTCTTTATACCAGAATATGGCTTCACAAAAATCACACGTATACTCGGGTGTCCCAATACTGGAAGGTGTCTGGAAATCACATGTAAGGAATTTAATGAATTTAGTTCTATAAACATAAAGAGGGGAGATTCTAGTAGGGAAAATATTAGGGGGGGTATTATTTGCGGTGTTAGATTTGGCATACCGAACCTTGAACAAAGACATGTGCTTGAGGTAAATTAGTGGGCCTATTAGTAGAATTGGTATGACTGGCCGTCGGATAAGATGATAACGAAGGTGTAAGTGTGTTCTTCTTATTCGTGGATGAAGAGTGAAGGAGTATTTGAGATCTTCGCAACACTTCAATTATGTGTTTACGCTTTTCAACCGCGGTGGTTCGGGAAGTCTCAGAAATTGTTTAGGAACTAAGGGTAAGAGAACTAAATTAGGAAGGGAAAGCTGGTGTAATTTTGCATAATAGTAAACATAGCATCACAAGGGTCGGAAACAATAGAAAGGAATCGTGGCGTCGTGGGATGCCACAACTAGAGAGTGTAGTCCAGTAGCTACATATCGTTGTTTACATGAAGCCAAAGTTCCCTCTGTTAGGAAGTTCTCATTTGTAGAAGGTCCAACCAGCGGATCCATATACCCTATTTCAAGGGTATTAGAGGAAGCGGGCGCTGTAAAATCTGGGGGTTAAAAAAACACCAGAGTGTGGGGAAAATGTCAAATAAGCTAGAATAAAAGTGCATAGAGCGTTTTTTTAAACAATTGCCACTAGTGAGAATGCAAAATAAATAGTTTCATGTGCCCAACCTATTCCCTCTAACTAATAACAATAAAATTTAGAACACATATAATTCATTTTGGACAAAATGGCAAGCAGTTAGTTAATTGAGTGGAAGAAGTAGAAGGGTAATAAAGTGCACAAATAGTAGGGAATGGTAAAACTACCATAGAGCATAAATGATATTCTTACCAGAAGAAACATGCAACTTGGGGCTCTGAGCTCTTTGGGCGTCACTTCCATAGTTAGTGAAATGCAAACCGCCTTTACCGGAAGGGTCATTTAAACAGTAAGAATGTTTACAAATAATACCTGATCTGTATATTATGTGAAAAAAACTTACTGCGGGAGGAAAAGGGAATCATTTCACAGAGGTATGTAGCAGTGGTGCATTTATCTATACGGTGTGTGCGCACAAGCGGACGTTGTAACTAACTAAAACCAAAAATGGTGTACTTACCAGAAGAAACATGTAACCAGGGGTTTTGAGGTCTTTGAGTGTCACTTCCAGGTACAGCGAAACGAGAGTCACCTTTTTTAAAAGTTTCATTTAAATCGTAAGAATGTTCAAAAATAATACTCCCTCCGTTCCAAAAAGAATGCTCAGTTTAACTTTTTAAATTATATTTGACCTAAATTATTACTATGGAGAATTTGTCTAAATGTTTTTTAATAAATGTATTTACAAACTACAAACACCCATTTATCATTTGTATATTCATTTTTCCATTTTTAATGTGAAAAGGTTGAAGAAAAAAAATCATAAATTAAATGCTCAAAACGAAATGGAATATTTTTTTTAGGACGGAGAGAGTATTTGTTTTCTATATCATGCAAAGTTTTGTAATTGCGTAAGGAAAAAGGAATCATATTAGAGAGGTACTGACCAACGTTACATTTATAAACACGCCGTTTGTGCATAATTTCAGTTCGGTGACGACGGCTGGAAGCAGCATCTGAAGAGGAGCCAATGACGGGCTCTTCAAGAAACATGCAAAGTAAAAAAAGCAGCTGCTCGTCAGGCAATCGGCCCAAAGAAGGGAAGAAGGAGAAAGTTATGTTTCATTAAAAATGGGATGGGGTGGAATGGTGTAGGAAGAGGAATGAATATGTACACATTTAGAGGTCTCATTATATAAAATGCTAGAAACTCAAGCGAGACTTAGTGGGGAAAAAAACAAAAATTGAAGGTGTTAAAAAATAAAAAAAGAACAAAAGGTGGGAGCAGACAACTTCCGGTTATGCTTTAAAATAAAAATTGAAGGTTTAAAAAACAAAAAAAAAACAAAACAAAAACAAAACAAAAGGTGGGAGTAGGTGGAAACACAACTTTCGGATATGCTTCAAAACAAAAATTGAAGGTGTTAAAAAAACAAAAACAAAAACAAAAACAAAAGGTATAATAGTTGGAAAGACAACTTTTTAAAATAAAAATTAAAGGTGTTAAAAAAGAAAAAGAAAAAAAAAAACAAAAGGTGGGAGGAGGTGGAAAGACAACTTTCAGTTATGCTTTAAAATTTAAAAAGAAACATATATGGAACAAGATACGGACACTTGCAAAAAATGAGTAACCCAACGTGGCACATCTTCAGCACTCTCACGCGATTTGAAGTTCTTTAAATAATTTCCAGAAATCCTTCTTATAAACTCATCAAAAATCAAAAAAATTTAGAAATCGTTGCCTCCCAGCCACCACCTCCTTTCTGCACACAAACGCCTTCACGCTCACCCCTCCGGATGACTTCGCTTTCTCCCTAAATCTCGCCTCTATCGCCACCTTAATCACCACTTCGCTTCACCTCGACCTCCACACCGAGAAGAAAAAGAAGAAGAGTTTTCAGATGTCGATTGAAAGGGGTGACTTGGACCGCATTAATTGTATATAATGCGCTTTTAATGCAGTTTAATACGAACAACCTGTTTACTGTGCTCTTTGCCGCATTAAAGACCGCTTTAAAACTTTTACCACGTGCGTAGTGATTGTACGAATTGATCCCAAAATTCATAGTCAAATTCTATGGTTGCTGTGTCTATTTTTAACTTCTCTTATGATAGGACAGGAATGACTATTGAAGTGGCTGGATATATATTCTCACTAAAATTCTGGAACATTACATTATTTATTCATGATATGAAGCCAACAAGCTCAAACTCAGAATTTCTTTTTCTTTTGTTCAGTTACACTAGAAGAAATGTCTTCTCCACTCTTGAACCTGCAAGAACCAACTTTCTTCCTAACCCAAAAAAAAAAATTACTCCTACTAAATAATTCTTCTTCACACAATTCTAGTTCATGTAATTCCATTCAAATTAATTACTCCTACTAAATAATAATTCTTGAGGTAATCAATAGATATATCTTCCGGCACAATTTGAACGATTGGATTTTATCTTCAGTAATATCAATGGATCCTTGAAATCTTTTCCCCTTTTTTACAATTTGAAGAAAAAAATAAATAAATTTGGAAAGACTTACTTCATTAATGTTTAATCATTAAAAAATAAATCGTCGATGACGATAAAGCTAAGCACCTAATATAGGCACAAAATCACCAACCCACAAAGGGTAAAACAAGCACAGGAGTCAAAAGACAACACAATACCCAAGTCATTGAACTCAACATCACCCATATTGGCCTGAAAAGGCAAAACAACCTCATGACGATCGTCATAACCACTATGAAAGATAGATGATCAAAATTCACGCCTCAGGTATCACTGCATGTCCAAATTGGACGAAATAATGCCGACATATCATAGTGGGCTAAAGGGAACACCAACCTTAGTGGAACTAGTACACGTCGTCCACAACTAAGGCAACAAACTATACTATAATGCAAAAGCAGAAGGAAAAAAAAGAAGGAAATTTAAACAAAACCGGAGGGTCCTCGAATGAGGAAAAATGGAAAAAAGAAAAGAAAAAACTTGGGAAATAAACAAGCCGGCCCTCCTAACCAAAGCACATAGACAACGAGCCCTTAAGGCTCATTGTCGGGTTCGGATTCCCCCGACCCTAGAAGGCAATGCTCCAACGCCGCACCTACGAACCCTGAAATTCTTGAACGCTTCTTCACATGCCCTGACACCTCAACACCTCAACACCTAACCCGAATGCACCATAGTTCAATTGTTTCTTCCAAACCTAATCAATTTCCATATTGGCAGATCTCACACGAAGCTCAGTCATCTTCACCAGAATAATTCGTTCCGAGACCAAATTTGTTGCGCAGCGGAGCCAATCCTCCTTTGAACTTTGCAAAGCCCGCGATCTAGGAGTCGGGGCGAAACCGTAAGGGGCACAAGGCGTTTCTCCAGTAGTAGGACCACTACGAGAGTCCAGACGATCACCCTGATGCAGAGCGGGTGTGAGCCCGAGCCGCCAAGAGATGGGCATCGTTGCTAGCATGCGATCTAGCAGAGGAGGAGGCGTCGGATCAAAGGAAGTGCGAGGGGAATCAGACGGCCCTTGATTGGCGGAGCCACCCTGCGCCCCATCGGACAAGAGGCGGCGCCACCAATCTGCCCAGAGCCTTTGCATCGAGCATCACAACAACAATATATCGGGAGAGGGAGCACGCCGATGCGAAAGAGAGATGAGAGTCTGAGCCAAGCGCCAGAAGATACAATCGAGCCAATCGCCAGTAACGGAACGTCAGTGCCGGGATTGGCGACACCAGAGAGGGCCTGAACATCCTAGGGTTTTTAGCTTACAATTTGAAGAATATATAGGATAAAATACACTCATAATCTTGTAACTTTAATTATTGTACCACTGCGATCTTGTTTTAACTTTTTGTACCATTAAAGTCATGTTTTTTTTGTTTTTTTCAATTCGTGATTCTTTTCCATCCGTTTCCCGTTAAGTTTAACGGACTTTGGGGGAAAATACGATGTGGTATATGAAAACTAATTGTCCTGATCAAATGCCAAAAGAAGAGAATGGAGGAGTCATGAAGTTTATATTAGCTGCTCTTTCTTCTCTCTACATTTTGATCCTCTTTCTTCTCTCTAGTTCCCAAGATGTAATTAGTTCTAGTAATGAAGCAAATTTACCATGCCCCAACACTCTTCCTACTCCAGGATGCAATGATTCCGATTGTGAACCGCTCTGCAATTGGAACGGCTACCACGCTGGAAGGGGGCGTCATTTTTGTCATCCTATTACAAATATGTGTTGCTGCTTTGGGGTGCAAGCACCAGTTGGTGATAATGTGGAAGAATCTGATAATGAGGAAGAAGACACAGGTGATCAAAGTGAATCAAATCAATCAAGACTTGTCGATGCAATCAACTTTTAACCAAATGAATAAGCGTTAGAACTGGAAAATTTAAATCATCAAAATCCCAGATATATGTCAGATGATGAGGCCTCCCCCGCTGCACTAGAGGGTTAATTAATACTCTCTTTGTCCCTGAAAAATGGCAAAAAAATTGATCACTTTCTTTAAGGAAATTTTTCATTCTCAAAATTATTAAACTATCATTTATATATCTTTACTTTTGTCCCTCATTTTCCGTGCACTTTCGATCAAAGGATAAATATGTAAATACATACAAAAGTCTTAAATTTATCTTAATCTCCGCATCCAGTCAAATCCTTTAATCTTTTGGGTACGGAGAGAGTAGATCTAGATCTTTTTTTTTTTTTAAAGTCCAAATCACTTGTTTCCAATTCTCATGTCTTTTATCTCTCACTATAAATACTTGACCATGTTACTTATTTTGTTAAAAACTTAACAGATTAGTTAACATCCCGAAGATTTATGTAAGGTGTAGAAGAATAAGATAGCTTTAAGAGTAATATGCAAAACACTCCACCAATCTACTATATTGAATAATTAAGGTGGCCTTATATAGACTTACACCAAACTAACTCCTAACATAAATCTGACTTCTAAATCTAACAGGAAACATCTTGAAATAACTCCTAATTATACAATAATACTTATATGAAATCCTAATCCTAGTAGAACTTGGATTACTTCTAGTGTTAGTAACTCTGTAAAGTAAGCGCACAATAGTCCGCACACTCCTCCGCACGAGTCAGCTCCTGCTTCAAACCATGTGTGCGTCCAAACCATGTGCACAATTGTGCACACATCCAGCTGTAGAATTAGCATCTCTAATATTACCCTTTGATCTATAGCTGATAACTTGAAAACTATATCTCCGACTTTGAAACCTTTTCACAAGAAGTGCTTTAGTGAAAATGTCAGCCAACTAGACCTCTGTTCCACAAAACTCAACCCTGACATGACCTTGTTGTATGAGGTCTCTAATAAAGTGATGTCTCATCTCAATAAGATTTTTTCTCCATGCATTATTGGATTTTTAGCTATGGCAACAGCTGATTTTCTATCACACTTTATCATAGTTGCCTCATTCTGCATTTCTCTTAGATCTTCAAGTATCCTTCTTAACGAGACCCATTGACATGTTGCTTTAGTTGTTGAGACATACTCAGCTTCTGCTGACGACAAAGCCATGGATGTTTGCTTCCTGGAAAGTTAAGATATTGGTCTTAAACCGAGAAAAAAATTACCATATGTGCTTTTTCTATCAATCTGATCTTCTGCCCATTCACTGTCAACATATCCTTGAAGTTTGAAATCTTGGTTCTTCAAGTACCAAATACCAAAATCATTTGTCCGTGCCACATATCTAAGAATTCTTTTAGATGCTCCAAGATGTTTTGTAGGATTGTACATGAAACGTGGCACTAAGCCTACTGCATAGCTGAGATCATGTCTTTTATGAGTAAGATAGATCAATTTCTCAATCAAACTCCTAAACCTCCTTGCTTCAGCTTCTTCATTTATGTTTATAGGAGTTGTAGTTGATGTACAATACTCCATGTTGAATTCTTTCAATACTTCCTTTGCATATTTTTCTTGTGAAATAAAAATGGCATGAGATGTTTGCTTCACTTCCAATCGTAGGAAATAATTTAAACTTCTCAAGTCTGTCATGTCAAAGGTTCTTAACATGTCTTCTTTAAACTCTTGAATTAACAACTTTCAAGATCCAGTGCAGATCACATCATCTACATATAAGTTGATTATGATAATATTCTCTCCTTTCTCCTTCTTTACATACAGAGTTGGCTCACTTTCACTTTTATCATAACATTGTTTTATGAAAGAATTCATCAATTCTCCCATATCACGCCTTGGGGGCTTGTTTAAGCCCATATAAGGCTTTCTTCAACCTATATACCTTATTCTCTTCACCCGAGACTACAAAAACTACAGGTTGCTCTATATAGACTTCTTCTTTCAACTCACCATTTAGGAATACTGATTTAACATCAAATTGATATATCTGCCAATCCTTTTCTACAACCAACACTATTATGGTTCTCATAGTTTCAAACCTGGATACAACTGAAAAAGTCTCCTTATAGTCTATACCAAGTTCTTAACTGAACCCACTTATCACCAACCACGCTTTGTACTTGTGTAAGCTTCTATCAGCATTGAACTTGGTCTTGAAAACCCACTTTACTCCTACAATATTCTTTCTTTCACGCTTCTCTACCAATTGTCAGGTCTCGTTCTTCTCAATTGCTTGTATTTCTTGCACCATGGCTTTTCTACAAACTTCTTCTTGTAATGCAATCTCAGCTGATCTTGGATCTTCTGTGTACATGGCTAACTTTGTATCATAATCTCACAAGTAAAGTGGTGTCTTCCTAGTTCTCAGAGACCGTTTTACTGAAATTGGTGATTCTTCAGGTTCATATTGTGGATTTTCTGTAATCTGAACATTATTTTGACTGTCTCGTGTATAATCAATTACATTGTCTTTTGGTTGAGCTTGATATGTATCTATCTCTTCAATTGAATCTTGTGTTTGATTCCTTTGTTCTGATTTCTAGCATCTTCCTTCATCAAATTTACACATCTCGGCTAACCATTAATTTTTGTTATTGCTTGATCAAAGACTCTATATGCTTTAGAATTTGGACAGTAGCCAACAAATATGTACTTCTTACTTTTATGCTCTAACTTATATCTTGATGTAGATAAGGCATAACACACATATCCAAACACCCTTAAATGAGCCATTGAGAGTTTGAAACCATGTCAGGCTTCATAAGGGGTTTTATCTGTTAGAGCATTAGTAAGTGAAATATGGAGCAAGTATATGGTTGTGGCTACTCCTTTTGCCTAGAAGTAATCTGATAATTCCTTTGCCTTTACATTGAACGAGTCATCTCCATTGTTGTTCTATTCTTTCTCTTTGCAACTCTATTCTGCTCAAGAGTATATGGTGCACTTAGTTGTATGTTGATTCCTTCTTCTCGACAACAGTACGCTAAGGAGAGATAAGTTGTCCAGACCTGGACCAGAGTAACAACTAGTCTACCATACTGGTCACAAACTATGTAAAGTAAATAAACATAATGATAAAAGAGGCTATGACACTAACAAACACCAACTAACCATAAAGAATAAAACCTACGATAGAAAATGGTCAATAGAAACAGCTGCAGAACTGTCCGAGAAGACCCACAACCCAAACAGTTCTTAGAGTAGTAGCTCATGACGTCAGGCAGGACAAGATGTCGTTCAGTATTGTCGTTACCAGAAAGTCCACGCTCTTTTCCACCACATCAACAAACACCATCGTTCCACTGCCCCATCCAACCCCAACACCAGCCACCAGCATCTCCCCTACCATACCCACACCCACACTCACTGCTACTTCACAAGCATTGCAATCTGTCTCTCCACAATCACCCATCGCGCCAACCACCCCACCTTCCCCAAAAAACATGAGCAGTAGCTTGTGAACACTCAAAAACATCAACCTCCCCCTCCCCCAGAAAGCAGTACACGCTAGAGAACCAAGACCCAACCACTTGACTAACAAAAAATCCAAAACATATGTAGCAATCTGAGGTGAAAACATCACAGCCATCGTGAGGCCATCCCTGAATCTGACCTGGGTCAGCCACCCTCGAAAGTATTACGGCCTCACGGAAGGCAGACCAACGGGAGGAAACAATCCACCGAAATTCTGATGCTGAGACGGTGGCTTCGGATGCAACCCCAAGTGAAGTACTTCACCAGCCAGCGCTGAACCAACGCCTTGCCAGAAACACTCCTGCCACCCGCAGAATCGACCAAGCTAGTTGTTTGTTCTCGGCGCATGGACCTGGGCGACACGATGGCTAGCGAGCAGCCACCACCACCTAAACCCACGAGACCGCTATCTCTGCAGGATCCAAGGAACCATGAATGCAACGCGTGGAGGGAGCCTCCCAAAACAACTCGCACGACCATGGTGGAAAAAACGCGATCACCCCAGCGCTAGCGGCCCCCGTCGGAACCCAGGGTAAACACCCAACAGCCACTCGACTGAGGGCGCTAGGCAGGTAAGAGACGCACACAGGATGTCAAAAGAGATCAAAAGCTGCCCGCCGACCATGACCACGAAAGCCCGGCGATGGCGGCGCTTGGAACACCACAGAACCCTAGCGGCGTCTCCCAATAACATTCTTGAACAGGTATTCGATAATAAATTAACCAAACCTTTTTAAAACAAAAGAAAATATTAATAAGCTGATTTTTTAAACGGTTGGTATCGGTACGCATAATACTCATTAGGTACTCTCTGTTTGCTTTTGTTAGTCGTTTCCTCGAAAAGATGATAAAAACAAAGGGAAACACTTTTGATTTTTACAGCAAATACGATGTGATTATATGAAAATCAATGAGTTTGATCAAATCCAAGAAGAAGAGAAATGGAGGAGGCATCATGAAGTTGGCAGTAGCTGCTCTCTCTTCTCTCTACATTTTCATCCTCCTTTTCCAGGGTAATTCCCAAAATGTAATTAGTTCGAGTTGGTGTTGATGATGATCAGAATGATGTGGAAAAATATGTTAATAATAATGAAGAAGAAGAAGACACAGGTGAAAATGAATCAAATCAATTAGATGCAATCAACTTTGAACCAAGTGAATAAAGATTAGAACTGGCAAATTTAAATGACCAAAATCCCAGATGTTTGTCAGATGATGAGGCCTCACAAGAGGGTTAATTTAATAGATCTCTATAGGTCTCCCTCATTTTATGGAACATGTGTTTTTTCAACTTGAATAACTCTCCAAGCTTCTTGGAGCTGACACTTGTCCCCCTCAAAAACCACTAATGTTTTCTCAAACTCAGCAAAATCTTCCCACACTGCCACGTGTCCTCTGTCCACTCTTCAAGCTGCATTTCAACCAGAAGAACCAACTTTCTTCCTAACCCCAAAATTTAATTAATTCTTCTTCTTCATTAAGTTCTTTACAACATTTCCATTCATAGAATTGAAAAAGAGGAAAAATTGATCCCTAAAACCCCAGATCCAACAAGCTCTGGTCATCAATGGAGGCCGGAAAGTCACCGTTTCAGCCTCACGGGACATACGTAACTCCGTTGTTGATCTCCATGGCCGGCGTCGCCGCTACTTCTCTCGTCATAATGGCCTACCATCTCATCCTCGTCAGATTCTGCATGAGAGACAGAGCGAACACCGCCGCCGCCGGCCAGCCCCTACGGGAGGAGCCTGTTGGCGTTGATGAAGATCTTCTCAACAAGATCCCGGTGTTCTCTTTCTCTTCCAAGACGAGCGACGCCGCCGGCCGATCGCAGACGGATCGAACAGAGTGCGTGGTTTGCTTGGCGGAATTGGAGGAAGGTGAAATGGTCCGATCATTGCCTAATTGTCGCCACTTGTTTCATGTCGGATGTATCGACGACTGGTTCTCAGCCCACAGCAATTGCCCACTCTGCCGATCGGAGATCGCCGCAGAGCCGGAGCCGGAGCCGGACGTCATCGGAGAAACAGAGCAGAACTCGTCATTGGTACAACAACAGTGCCCAGAATCACAGGGTGGTGCTGAGAACAACAGTACTGTGGCGGATTCTAGAGTGAGGACACCAGATGTTCCATCAAATGTCTTGCTGAGACACTGCGTGTCGCTGGTGCTGTCGAGAGAAGGGGGGAAGAGGAGATTGGTGATGGGGTTGAAGCGGTCTCTGTCGATGGACCACTCGTACATTCTGGTGAATTTGCACGGAGAGAGTGAGTACTGGAAGGACTCCGGTTCATCTTCTTCATCGTCGTCGTCGTCGTCGGCGGCGGCCAAAAGGGGTCCTTACGGATTCCGATCGGTGAGGCAGTTGGATCGAATGTCGTCCAGATGGTTGAAGTCCGTCTGGCAGCTTCGACTTAACGGTAGGAGATGCAATACGGTGGATGGGATCCTTCCTTATTGATCAGATTTCTCAAGTTTTTTGCTTGTTTAATTTGCTTTCTTTATTCCCTCCCTTTATTTTATCATTCTCGGTAGAATTTCTCTCTTACAAGGAAAAATGAATTTTACTCCATAAATTTGGTTCATGGGATAAAATTTCAACACAAGATTGGATATTAATTTAAAACAAAACTTCTATACTACATAAACACCCTCTATCTAAGTAAATTGTTAGTAATTTGAAATGGAAAAACATTTGGCATACGTGTAATAATCCTATTAGTTGTTGTTCACTAATAAAAGTGTATATTTTAAGAAAGAAATAGAAACTCTAGTGGGCTTAAGCTCAAGATGAGTGCAAAGTAAAGTTTGTAGAAGAATGTTTTTTTTTTCTTTCTTAAGACCATCAATAAACCATTGGTTCATCTAACTTGTCACGAATCAGTCATCATTGAACTAATTATTGAATCGAATAAACCATTGAACTCTTAAATACGCATCTAACTTATTGTTTTGTCTAATTTAATCAAAATATACTAAATGTATTCCATTTGCTGATACTTACGTGATAAATTATGTCTGAGTAGAATGCTGATTTGGCATAATTTGTTGAATAAAAGATAGAGCCAGTCGAATTGGTTAAAGCATCAGAATCGGGGAATTGGGGTTTAGGGTTCATAACTCAAAGCAATTCAATCAGACACTTAGACCATTGAGAGAAAGTTCCTTAACCTCGAATAGTGAGAAGGTTTCCACTATTCAACTCAATAAGAGGGTTCCTATTGAGAGAAGCAAGAAAGGTTCATTCGCTTCACAGGTAATGAGAAAGTTCTTGTTATCTGATTTCAACCATCAATTCACCAACTTTTATCGAGCAATGGGAAGGTTCTTGATCTCAAATTTTAGGGTAAGGAAGGTTCCTTAACCTCGAATAGTGGGAAGGTTTCCACTATTCAACTCAATAGGAAGGTTATTATTGAGAGAAGGAAAGAAGGTTCCTTCGCTCCATAAATAATGAGAAGGTTCTTGTTATTCGATTCAATCACATCAGTCATAACTTTTTTCCGAGCATTCGAAAAGTTCCCAATCTCGAATTTTAGGGGTAAGGAAGGTTCCTTAACCTCGAATAGCGGAAAAGTTTTCGCTATTCAACTCAATAGGAAAGTTCTTATTGAGACGAAGGAAAGAAATGTTTCTTCCCTTCATAGGTAACGAGAAGGTTCTCGTCATCTGATCACTATATTCATCACATTTTATTTGAGGAAATGAGAAGGTTCTCATCCTCACATCTTTTTGGGGGGCAAAGAAGGTTATTTAGCCTCGAATGGTGGGAAGGTTTCCATCATTCACCTCAATGAGAAGGTTCATGTTGATCGGAGCAAGGAAGGTTCCTTTGCTTGAGAGAGGTAAGAAAAGTTTATTCCTTTCACGGATAATGAGAAGGTTTTCGTTATTCGCCGCACAAAATTTGGGGTCATCTTACTTTACATGCTCCATGAATCATGCAAAGGTGGGCAACTGTTGACACCCAATTTTACCCAGAATTTTCAACTAACAACCACTTTGACCCATCTTGACCTAGACTTACTAACCTAGGGCTGATTTGACTAAACGGAGAATTGGTGGGAGTCCAATTGTCGCTTTTAGGGAAATTAGAGGAAAATCACTATGTAGTTGTGCAAAATTTTATGACAGACAAATGAGGGTAAAGTCTGTCAAAAGTCCATTCCCGTCATAACCCGTCATATTTTCGTTGCGTGAGAGATTATCTTTAAAAGTGTATGACGGAATTAAGAGGGATACGACCCTTATAACTTTTTTAGCTACCAACACTAGCCACGGGGGAGTTGTATGAAGGGAGAATAATGGACAAGACCTTCATTATGTCCACAAGGAAACGCACGCTCTCATTAAACTTCACACCAACCTCCCACCAACTTGCCAGTACGCTCTCATTATGTACGCCAGACTTTCTGAAGACTTGAAATTTTCAGATCTGAAACACTCTCAGCTCCACCATCTCTCTCAACTTCAACTTCACCATTTCTCTGCGATCTGCTCATCTTAGATCCGAAACGCCAACAAAGAAGATATTGTTGATTTAGGTAAGTAAAATCTTGTCTCTTCTTTTTAAGTTTTAATTTTTGTGTACTTCTTTTATTTTGTGAATGAATTTTAGTAGTGTTTAGTTATATTTTATAGTTGAGCCATAGTTCCTGTCTGTGAATATTCATTAGAAGATAAATCTATTTTATACATACTATTTCCAAATTATTTTTGGAAATAATGTTGTTAAAGATTTCTTCTATTGAATATTCATGGATTGTCCAGGTTGGACAGTTCATAAAAACACAATCAATATTAGGATGACTGTTGAATTTGTATATTCTTCATGGTTAATTAATTTTCGTTAGCATCTTGTCCCGTTCCTCATTATACCAGGTTTACGAAAGTAAATTAAAAAAAAATGGGTATAATGGGGAACTTAGACGAAGTGCTGTCGAAATTTACGTAAACCATGAACAATATATAGATCCAAAAGTTTGGCATTGATTGTGTTTTTATGAATAGGATAGGACCCATGTACCCTTTAGGTTATTAATCTATTATTTTATTTTCTTTAACTTAGTATTATTCGTCTTTAATATTCATCAATAGGAGAAGCTATGGCTGAAGGGCGTGCTTGGATGTACCAGCGTAAAAGTCAAAACACTGGTCAATTGAATCCAGATTTTTGTGATGGAGTTCAGATGTTCTGTGAATTTGCTTTTAATGTTGCTCATGAGATTGGACAAAGCATGGTTAAATGTCCGTGTAAGAAATGTAAAAATATCAAGTTTTTTGGTAAAACTACTATTGAGAACCATTTACTGAGATATGGATTTAAAGATAATTATTGTGTGTGGGATCTTCACGGTGAGGAAGCACGTATCAATCCAATTATTTATGGAGGTTACACTGAAGATAATGAACCTTCGTCGTCGAATAATGTATCTTCACCTGGAAATGAGCATGCAATTAATCATGGTAATCAAGAATGGGGATGCGAGCAAATGATTCGAGACGCTTTGTTTCCATCGAGTAATTTTGCACATGAAAGTAGTGGAAATGATGATTTTAACATGTCCGGCTTTGAAGAGAATGAAGTCATGGATATTGACGTTCCACATGAAAAGG
>JBBYHH010037244.1:0-16228 GCA_038382905.1 Daphne laureola
AATGTTATGAAGTATATTATGATGTGCATTATCCAATTATGCAACCTTACTTATCCTTTATTTCCTTTAGTTCATACTTTTTATGAACATTTTAGCGTGATATTTGTTTAAACCAAACTTTTCAAAACCATAGATTATGCCAGGAATAGTGTCAACTAACCAACCTTAATCCTACCTATGGTTCTAAAATAATCCTAGTAAAAGTTATCTATACTTTTAGTTTAAATTACCCTAGAACAATAGGTGGATAGGTCGAAACCGGGTTGGCAGTCTAACCATATCTAGTACTAACCTAGGCTTTGATACCAAGTTGTCACCACCCCTCTCCGGCCAGCATGTGCGGAAGCGTCAGAAGTGTCGTGAACGGTGCAGGGAGGCAGCGGGGACGGCAGAGCGGAACTTCTCTTCGACTTGTGCAACCCAAAACCCGACTATTTTTAAACTTTTTCCGAACTTATTATTTCTAACGTGTTACTTAGGTTTAAGGCATACTAGTTTCTTAATGCCTAAACCTGCACCTGGAAAACATGTTAGTGGTCTTCACGGAATATCGCGCGATAACCAGATTAATTATCCATATACATCAGATCAGAACTACCACCTACTTCATTGGGTGCGTAGTTCCATAGTATATCAAAATAATACAGTCATCCAATGTAAATGTATGCATGCTAGTCCTACAGAGCCGTAACTACAGAATACCATAAACATACTTGCTTGCGGGGTCGGTCGACATAAACCCCGACAATCATCGCAAGGTACCGCTGATGCTGAAACATACCAAGAAAGTTAAACCGTTAGTCCAATAAGCATAACTTATTCCGAACTCCTTAACCTCATCATGACCTTATCCAGACTACCCCGATCCTTAAACCAAATCTAATCCAGGGGTGATGATTACCTGCTGTAATCAAATTATATGGCCAACCAAATGGACTAACCCCCTGGATGCTGCCCGGAAGCTCTTGAAAAGAATAACAAAAGGGGTGAGTCCTCTAAAGGTACTTAGTAAGGGTTGGGCAAGATTAGCAGATAAATATGTGGAACCTGCAAAAGAGGTTAGGATAATCGTAACATACATAACATGGTCCCGTAGGACTAATCTGGCAGCAACATCCTTCACATGGCGCTGCTAATACTTACGACAGAACCCGATCGGTTGTTACCTTAACCGGGTCATAACATATGCATATACATAGATGCTACTAAGCATGCGCATGGTACCAGCAAGGAGCGTACATTCCCCACATATCATGGTTGTAGGTAACAATCTGATCATTATGATCAAGCGAGGGGCAGAACATAAGCACATAACATGAAATCTTAGTGCAGCCAGAAAATATAGTACTTGCATACTACTAATCTTAACATGGGACCAGTTTCGGGATGTCATAAGGTGTGACCCACACCCTCGATCCGAGACTCGTCCGTTAACTAACCTAATATGGATGAGGAAAATCGATATCACATATTAAGGAAGTTAAACCCCTTACCTGGAATATCATATCCTGACGTGCCCGCAATAGTCCCGCAGAACAATTCCGCACTAGCAGAACTTATCCCGATAACCAAACATGTAGAATCTTAGTTTTTAAACTAAAATTCTTTACTTAACAAATTTTACCAATTTTCAATAACCTTTATCTTTGAACTTTATACAAAAATTCACATTTATCCTTAAACATAGAAAGTTGACTTTTTACCCTTAAAAGTCAACACTTTACACTTTATCCTTAAAAGGTACTCCCTCCGTCCTAAAAGTAATGAAACGTTTAACTTTTGATGTTCATTTGACTTCAATTTATGTACATTATTCTGAAGTAGAAAAAATGTAAATAAAATATATTTGTAAAATAGACACATGAAATTTTTATTTGTATACAAAAAACTTAAATTTATATTTTAAAATGATTAAAAAATAAAATCATAAATTAAATACTGAAAAAAAAAAGACGGAGATTAAAAAGGATAAAAAGTAAAAGAGACAAACAATGCTTACCTTAGCCAATTTGTCTTCTTCATCTCCTGACTCACGATGCGAGCTGCTCCTTACCACCACCATCTTCATTTTCTTCGTCTCATCTTCATCTCTAGTTGATCAAAGTTATTGGTAACCAAATCCTTTTGAGAGTAACACCTAGGAATCAAGATTAAACCATCAAAACTCCATCATTTCTTCCACTTTGTTGGTGACCGAATTTGAAGGTGGTGTGGGTGGAAATTTTTTTGCATTCTTTCACCAAATATTCAAGGTATGTTGTTAATTAGGAATGTTTAAGGTTGGTTTAAGCTTCACCTATACCATCTATACAAGTTTAGTAAGAAAAAGTAAAGATTTGGCTAGGGTTCTTCAAGAATGGATTTCGAAATTTGGGGGAAGTTAGAATTGATGTTAAATTGTTGTTCTTGGGTGGATTTGGAGTACTTTTCATGCTTGGAACTTTTTCCAATTCATACGGGATCATGGTGCTAAGTTATGAGGCATAATTTGTGGTGGTGGCTACTTTGTTTGAATTAAATTGAGGAGTTGTCAAAAGTGTAATCTTGGGATGTTAGGGAACAACTTTGTTGTTAGAAGCAAGATGAAATTCATCACCTATCTAGGTGACATGGGTTAGGCCGAAATTATGGACAATTATTAGAAAATGTTGAAGTTTAATTGTTAGTTGGTTGTGGTGTGTTTGGGGTGTTCTTGAGGGGCTAGATTGGTGTAAAAAGTTTGAAGAAAATATTGTATGTGAGGAATCACTAAATGGCCGAATTGATGGTGGAAGAAGGAATGTGTGGAAATTATTTGAAATGTGTGGTTTGATGGTAATTTTTACGGTTGGAAGTGTAATTTGGTGGATAGGTGGAAACAAGAATTAATTGGGTATGTTTGGAAAGTTTTGGGCTGAATTTTCTAAGTTGGTAAAGTTGTGGATTGTGTTTGGAAATTGTATAATTGGTTGGAAAATATACCTAAGTAACCTAATTGGTTGATAAGTAAAGTTGTGTGGGAAATTGAAAAGGTTTGTCAAGTTTCCTTTGTTTGGGCCGAATTGCACATAAGATAAAAGGTTGGGAGGAAGTGTGTTGTTTGTTATGTTTTGTTGTGAAATGGGTGTTTAAATGGATAAGGAGGATTATGGAACTAATTGGAAGGTTAGGACACTTTTGGGAAAAGTGTCAAACTTGAGGAATTTTCTAAGTATTGGAAAAATGTAAAATAGAAATGGAAAATAAATTCTGTGTTGGATATATGTCTGATCAGTATTCATGTGCGTTGATTAGGCATCGATGAAAGGTCAGCTTCTGCGGGATTTTCTACAAAGTAAGATTTCCTTCAGAAAATTCTGATCACCTTGGGTAGCTCAGGTAAGGGTTTAACTTTTCTTTTATGCATTCTGGTTTACTGGTTTGCATAGAGGATCAGTTGGGACTAGTACCCGGGTCGAGAGTGAGGCCCGGTGGCTCCCGGGGCTAGTTACGTAGTAGAGGTCATGGTATGCAGGTACAGAGCTCTAGTGGCCAATCATCCAATCGGGGATCTCTGTATCACTTTGTGGTCAGGGATGTGGATCTGCAGTGCCTCGATCATTTTGATCGGCACTCGATACGCGAAGACATACGATCTATCTGTTCTGTTCTGTTTAGGCAGTTTTCTGTAAAGGGATGTACACCCCTGGCTGGTACCACGCTTATGTTCTGTATATTACCTCCAAGTGTACCCATATCCAGTCTGGTCTTTGGAGGGCCGCCAATTCTGTTTTGTTATGTTTTGTTTGTACGTTGTATCTGTATATGTTTGGTTCTTTGGTTGCAGGAATTCTGAGAACGTGTTCCTGCGGGGCAATGTCTAATTATATGTTTGTCTGTTGTTTGTTGTGTGTTTTGTGTGTGATATTTTGTATGTATGTTCTGACTTGTCTTCTGCAGGTTCATGTTCGTAACATTACCCTACGGGACACACATATATAAGATGATCTGTTTGTTGTGCACGAGTTGCACGACAACTCATTTCATCTGTGAATAATTCTGTGTTCTAACGTCTATTGCAGGGCTAACATCTTTTCTAACCTTGTCTTTGCAGGGTTTTTGTTTTTAAACAATTATGTCTTCCGCTGCCCTTACTGAGTACCTTTCGAGGACTCACCCCTTATAATTATCATTTTCAGGAAATTCTGGTTCGCAACGTTTGATGTTTGGTCAGCTTAGTGCGTTGGTGGTAGTAGCAGCAGTAGCAGCAAGAACTACTGTTGGTCTGGATCCTCGTGATGGTAGGTTCACTTGAGCATAACAGGCTACTCGCTCTTTAGGGGTAGATTGCATTATGAGCATATAGATCTGGAAATATGTTAGGATCATATACGTATATGTTCAGTGGTTCGGGATCAATGTTATATGTTGTGTCGTTCTGGATTACATATCTTCTTTGTTTAATCGGAGATTGTTGGGCTCCTTTCTGGTGCACCTGGACTGAGTTGAGCTCGGATTAATATATGTATGAACTTCTGCATGTGACATCTCTGTTTTAGGTGTATGGTTCATGTTTCGGGATTAGTTTGGTCGGTTGTGGAAATGGATGGAAAAGTTAAGCAATTAAAGTTGTTTTAAGAAAAACAGCAATTTTGGCCAAACTTCCAAGAATAAACTGTACCATTTTACTTGGTGGAAAATTCTGAAAATGTTTGTGAACATACTCCTATGTGTCTAGTATTTTAAAAAATTTACCGAACGTGTTTTGGAGCTCTGTGGAATTTATTAGAAATTTTTTACTGAGCGGAGGTCTGCTGTGAACATTTTGTAGAAAAATCTGAATTTGTTTCTGCTTGAGTTAATTTGTTAAATGCAGGTTTTAGTCGGGTTATAGGCTTAACCCATCACGATGTGTTGGATTCTGATTGTGGTAAGGTTTGGGGAGAAATTCCACCATCGCCTCCTCCCTCCGCACCGCTGCGCTGCACCTCCAATGTGTCTGGCGAATGGGGGTGGTGACAAGGTACACATACCTTTGCAGGATTCTTGCAATCCTTAGAAAAATGGCCCTTCTTTCCAAAGTTGAAGCACTTAAGGTTGGAAACATCTCTCTTCTTCTTGAACTTATTCAAGTTGGGTCCATTTCCACCGCCATTGCACCTTTGCCTTTCCCTTACCATTCCCATTATTGCCCTTACCGAACCACTTCCCCTTCTTCCCTCCTTTGTTGTTGTTGGAGGAGGAGGCAACATATTCCTTGGAATGAGTCTTAAGGGCCATGACTTCCGCTTCAAGTAACAAATGGTGGGCAATGTCATTGAATGACTTAATTTTTGGATTATGGTGTAAATTGACCTTCATCAATTGCGATTCCTCATCAGGCAAAGACCTAATGATACCTTGCACTTCCTGCTCATTAGTGAGTTCATGTCCAGCGTCCTTCAATTGGTGAATCATGCGTGACATCTCACGCAAGTGAGAATTCATGGTGTGCTCGGGTCTCTTGATGTAGTTCTCAAACCTCATAAGCATAGACCTTTATTTCTCAATAGAAACATCACCATATTTTTCCTTCACAACATCCCAGATGCCCTTGGCAGTCTCAATTGTATAGAACTCAACTATTATCTCATCCACCATAGTAGAGAGAAGTGTCCCTCGACATAGGTTATCCTTTTTTAGGTATGCCATATAGGCAGTCTCATCACCACTAGTTTTAGGAGGATTGACCACGTTAATCAAGACATCAAGTGTGTCCTGCTCAATCAGAATGAACTTGACCTTTTGTTGCCAGATTGAATAGTTTTCACCATCCAATTTTAGGTCATTGTTCAGTTCAGCAATTATATTCCTACTTTCCATCTAAAATGATGCAATCACATGTTTTAATGTTCAATCAAGACACAACAAGACTCAATCTAGCAACAAGTGTATAAAACTACTTCATACATGTTCATACATGTCAAGAAAAGTGCATATAGCACTCAATTAGAAACATACAAACAAGTTTCAATAATTTTATACACATGTTCTTAATGAGCCTTTCAAGAAGGGTTCTATGTACTTGTACTGTTACACCCACCCCGGAAGTACTATTTAATTCTGATGTAATTCTGTCAGAATTTGGTTATATGAATTTCTCGGGAGTTGGGAATTTATGTATATATGATGCTGGGATTGAATTAAAGGTCTCTAGGAGCTATTTGGAGGCTATGATACGAAATTCAAGTTGTTTACAACATTTAAGAGTCCCGGGCCATTTTGTCAAAAAATAGATTCGGAGGACGAACTGGTCAACTTTGGAAAAAAGTTGGAAAATTCACATGTTGGGCTTGGGCTCATGTAGCTGGCGGTTTTGTGGGCTTTATGGAGCATTTTGTTAATGGGATTAAGTATTGGTAAAGGATTTATGGAATAAGAAAAGAAAATAAGGTAAGAAAGAATTGTAATCATTTTGGAAAGTTTCTTGGTTTTCCTAGTGTCAAGCATCCAATGGAGAAATATTGATGAGAATCTCATCCAATGGTTGAGAATGAAGATGGAGAAGATAATGTTCAACATTATCTTAAAGGAAATGTTAAGAAAAGAAAAGAAATGAATTAGGAAATTCATGTATTATTGTATAAGTAAGCCTAAGAAAGAAAGAAGAAAGAGAAACAAAATCTCTTTCTTCTCTCTAAAAGGCCGGCCAAACAAGGAGCAAGCAACCATGGTGTTTTATTCTTCTAGCCTTCATCTTCAAGCTTTAATGATCAAGTTTCATTAAGAATTAAAGAGGTAAGGATGGTTATTTAGGTTTCTAATTCAAGTTCTAATGGTGAAACTTTAAAATTAATCCATCCTTTTTTTTTTTGAGGTTGAGGCCGAAACTCTAGGGATTTTCTTGGAGACATTCTTCAACTCATTGGTTCATCTCATCAAGGTAAGCTTATGTTTAAGTTATGAGATTATGATTAAGCATGTGATTGAAGGAAAAATCATGTATGTTTGATTTGGAAATATGTTTGGATGTTGTTTATGGAAGTATGATGAGCATGATTAATTCTTGGTTGATAATGAAAAACATGTTGGTTGATTAATGTTCATGTTGGCCATAAATCATAGAAGAAAAAACATGCTTAAGTTGGTTAAATATTTGTTGAAGAATGATGTTAGTATGTTGTTTATGATGGATTAAGGTTGTTGATTGATTTGGAAAATCATTTTGGAAAGAAAGAAATGAAAACCGAAACTTGGGGGCTATTTTCAGCTGCTGGTCGAAACTTCAAGGATGTTTTGGTGATGTTTGGTTATTAATTTATGGATTAAATGAAGCTTAAGTGAAGGAAAGAAAGGTTAAGGGCTAAAGTATCAAGTTTGATGAAGTTTGGGTAAGAAATGGTAAATGGCCAAAACGTTTGGTGGAAAATCGAAAACTTTGGTGTTTTTGGTTAATTTGGTGTTTAATGGGTTAAGTGTCATTTTATGAAGTTAAATGGTATTTTGGTTAAGGTAATAAAGCTTAAAGATGAAAGATGAAAGATGACAAAGATGACACTTTCAAGAAGTTTGGGTAAAACTTGATGCAAAACCGAAAGTTTGGGTATAAAACTGAAACTATGGGTTGGTGTTGGTTAAATTGGTAAGTTGGTGAAAAAGTGTCATTTTATGGTTTAAAATTGAAGGTTAATAAAGGAAATAAACGTTAAGTATGAAAAATGACACTTTTGAAAAGTTTAGGACGGAATTGGATGAAGACCGAAAATTCGGCCTTGAAACCAAGTTTATTGAAATCGGCACATTAATTGGGATTAAATGTTTAAGTTGAAAAAGTTGTCAAAAATGGAATTTTTGCAACTTTATGAAAGTTTTGGGCTAAATTAAACTTAAGGTGAAAGGTATGGATGTTTAGTGCAATTTTGGTAGAGGTTAAAAGGAAGTTCACTAGAAAAGTGAAAAAGGTAAAAAGTAAGGGAAAAAGGTAAAAAGTAAAGATTGTTTTGGTGAATTTGGTATTTTGTGAAAGTTATGGGCTAAATTATAAGTTTCTAAAAATATTAGGGACTTAAGGTGTAATTATGAAGTTTAAGGTAAAAAGATTACCTTTTATGGTTAAAATATGGTATGGTTGACTTTTTGGGTAAAAAATCAACTCTCTATGATTATTGGTAAAAGTGAACTTTTGTATAAAGTTCAAAGGAGAAAAGTTATAATGAAAGGTTATGACATGACTGGAAAGTATGTTAAGTATGAGATTTTAGTTATAAACTAAAATTCAACATGTATGTTTGGATTTTCGGGATAGGTGTATGAGATTTTAGTTATAAACTAAAATTCAACTTGTATGTTTGGATTTTCGGGATAGGTTCTGACGGTGCGGGATGGATCTGCGGGATGATCGTTGGCACCTCAGATTTGGTCTTTCCAGGTAAGGGGATTAACTTTCTTAATATGCATTATCAATTTTCCGTATGCATATTAGGCTAGTTAATGGCTAGTACTCGGGTTGAGGGTGGGGCCCAATAACTCCCGGGGGACGGTACTAATTACACGGTAAGTTTAGTAGTATGCAGGTACTATGTATGCTGGCTGCACTAACATTTTATGGTATGTGCTATGTTATGCCCCTCGCCCGTATCATTTTGATCGGGTTGTTACTTTACGACTATTATGTTATAAGGGGAACCATGGCCCCTTCGCTAGATCTAAGCATATGTATGTGTCGGTTATGGTTGCGGCCGCTGGCTATTAGCATCTATGTATATGCATATATTCCACGATGGTTGTGTCCACCGGATTATGACCCGGTACGGTTATATCTGTCAGGGTTCTATCATATTGTATTAGCTGGGCTATAATGATGATGATGATGATGATGCCAGATGCTATGATGGTCCTTCAGAACATATGTTTTATGCTGACATGTTATCTAGGTTCTGCATATTTATCTGCTATTCTTACCGACCCTTACTGAGTACCTTTCGAGGACTCACCCATTATATTAATCATTTCAGGTGATCTCGGACAGCAGCCAGCGGAGTAGACTGGCTGGTTAGCTCTACTTATGATATCATCGGTAGCTTGTAGTGATTTCTAGGGATCGGGTCTAACGACCTCGCAGACAAGTAAGAATATGCTTTCAAGTAGTAAAGGCTCTGTAGGAGGCATATGCATACATACATCAGATGACTGTATTATTTTGGTATACTCGGGAACTACCTACCCAACCGAGGAGGTGGTAGTTCCGATCTGATGTATTTGGTTAATTAATCTAGTAAACGCGCGATAATCTGTCAAACCACTAACGTGTTTTCGGGTGCAGGTGTAGGCATTAAGATAATTAGAATGCCTTAAACCTAAGTAACGTGTTAGAAACAGTAAGTTCAGAAAAATTTAAAAATGGTCAGGTTTTCGGGCCCATAATCGAGGTGAAGTTCGGTTCTGCCAGTCACCACCGCCTTCCAGCAACATTCACGATGCTTCCGCACACGATGCACATGCCAGCCGGGTGGGGTGGTGACAAGTTGATATCAGAGCAGGTTACCTAGATGAGTACTAGGTATGGTTAGACTACCAACCCGGATTTCTTCCTATCCACCTATTATTCTAAGGTAATTTGAACTAAAAACGCAGCTAACTTTTACTAGGATTATCTTAGAACGATAGGTAGGATCACTAAGTTTGGTTAGTTTACACTATACCTGGCATAAGTTACGACTTAAAAGTTTGGTTAAACAGATATCGCACTAAAATTTTCATAAAAGGTATTAACTAAAGAAAATAAAGGATAAGTAAGTTGCATAATGGAATAATGCACAAACATAATGTACGTCATGACATTGCATGAATACTACAGAGCCATTAGGAACCTGCTGATAACTATTGGATGAAAGGTAGCCATTTTTTTCCATACCTCCTGTTGAAAATGACAGAGTATGGTTAATACCCGTAGGAATAATCCGGAGCTTCACGACCCAGAACCCATGAAAGTACTGGGGGGATGATGCAAGAGGAGGGCATGAGGACCGCCCGTTGAGGCGGTACCTCCACCCCCGCCAGAAGGACATCCCCTACCGGAAGGAGAACAAATCCCAGATCAGGTGGTCCAGGTCTTAGAGTAGATAAGGACGATGTTGACGAATGTATGGCCCGATGCGGCGGTTCAGGTCAACCAAGGGGCAGTGGGAGCGCAGCCGGATCAGGGTATTCAAGTCCATCCATCACCAGTCCAAGCTCAACCTCCACCTATTCAGGAGGTTGATGATACGATCAGTTCTGGGAGAAGATCACATTCAGGGCACAGACGTCGGGCCAGGGATGGGTCTAACACATCTGATGAGAGTGAAGGGCATAGACCTCGGAAGAGGCTCGGTGTCAGATCTAAATCTTTAAGCACATTTGAGCATTTTCAATGCCTCGGTCCACCTAAATTTTCAGGCAAGGGAGGATCGGACTTAGCCGAGGTAAGGTACTCGGACATGGAATGACTTTTGGAGGGTTTGAAGTTTTCGACCAGGGAAATGGTTACCTTGGCCACATGTATGCTCAGGGACCTTGCTTATAACTGGTGGAAGGGCGTGGTCAGAGACAGGAAGGCCAAGTATGCTAAGAAAGGATGCATAGATCTGGGAATGAAGTGGAACAAGTTCACCTCCATCTTCCATGATCGATGGATTGGGTATGCAACGTAAGATAGCTGACAGGCCAAGTTCACACCTTGGTCCAGGGCAGTCTGACAGTCACAGAATATGGATATAGGTTCGAGAAGTTGGTACAATATGTCGACATATATGATGGGGAGGAGGAGGAAAAGGAAAAGCACTTCATCTGAGGATTGAACCCATAAATAAGCAAGTATTTGGTGACACATGGCCTTACTACCTATCATAAGCCAGTACAGAAAGCCACACTTGTTAAGAAAGAGGAGCTACGTGGAAAGCCAGTGCCTTCCCGACCACAGACAGGCGGGAAAGGCCCAGATCAGCAAGTAGCGAAAAAGAAGAATCTTAAGTCGGGGAAATTCAGCAGTTTCACCAAAGGAGCATGATCAATAGGGATAGTTCAAGGTTACCCAGAGTGTGGAAAAAGTCATGGAGGGACGTGCTACTTCGGGACATGACACTTTCTCAAGTGTGGGTCGTTTGATCATTGGGTCAGCGACTGTCCAGAAACACGGAGGCAGGATGTTACAGCACAGTCCAGGTTCCAACCTAGGGTCTAGCCCAATGCATCCCAGGGATGCGGTGCACCTCAGGGTGCCCCCAAACCTCAGCAGCACTAGAGGCCACAGCAGTTCACCCAGCCTGGATGAGTCTTCCAGATCGAGAGGGCAGAGACTGCACAGCAAAGCGCACTTGCACGTACACTTTTACTTAATGGTAATTATGTACGTGCTCTTTTTAGTATGGATGCTTAGATTTCAAATTTTTCACATAGGTGTGCGACATCTCTGCATCTGCCTGTCGCGCATTTGCCTGACATGGTTATAATTTGTACTGCCAGAAGTCAGTACTTAGTTTCCAACTAGCTTACGTGGAGATGCACGCTCACCTTGGGTAGTCATTGGATCCAATCAGATCTGTAGGTTTTGTCTAAGACCAAGTATGATGAAGTTTAAGGTATGGATTGGATGGCTAAGAACGCCATTCACATCTATTGTGCCAAGCGGCACGTCGTGTTATTTGGGGAGGTTTGGAAACCTCCATAATCAATACAATGACTTGGTGAGGAACACTCACACTTTTTAATAGGGGATAGGGGAAGAACCCCTACTCCATTTATTGGTGTATGGAAGGAAATGAATGGAATCAAGGACTAGACACAAAGCTGTTTTCAGGAAAAACAACAGATTTTAGCTAATCTTGTATGAATCAAATGTACCAATTGCAGCAGCCAACATTTCTTAGATTTTATAGGGTTGTATGTTCCTGTATCTAGGTTAAGGAAAAATTTACAGAACTAAATTTGGAGACCTGTGGAATTAATTAAAACTTTTTGACTGACAGCTGGTTTTTCTAAAAAACTGTTATTGGAAGAAAAACTGAAACACCATAAGGAATGGTGATTAGAATGGACGAAACATTCGTAAATGAATGTTTTGTCAATGATATGATGTTCTAATGGGTGTGTAAGGTTATGCAAAGGATATTCGAGGTGTCCAAAATTAGAGGATCGAGAATTTGGGTCTTGCACCCTGATTAAAGAATAAGTAAGAAAGTACACTAATGAAGTTTTGACTGGCTTCAAAAAGGGGAAGCAAGTCATTTGCTGGAGAAAATTCTCGGCATCAAGAAGTTTGGAAAGAATGATGTAGGATTGTATGGGAAAGGACAATTTTCTCAAAATTAAGTGTAAGTAAGTTCGTCTGGAAGGACGATATTTTCTTCTTCTAGAAGCTATGGATTACCACCGAAGGTGTGATACCATGATGAAGAAATATGTATAGGTTGTTATACGAATGAATACAGAAATGTTAAAGGTTATGGTTATGGATATGATGTGAATTTTTGTCCGGTGGGACGTGAAGATATGTGTATAGATGTCCGTCCATTTAGACGTGAGGGTATTGGTATGTGTATCCATCTGATGAAATGTAATGAGATGACCTAACTACTACGGTTAGGGTTACGATAAAGGCTCTGCTCTGTATCATATTGACTGAAGGTTCTGATGATAGTTCAGGTTTTAAAAACAGCAAAAGATATGACCCGTGCGGGTGATAACAATGTGGTTCCGCAATCAAGGTTAAGGATACTCTTGGGGGACCAAGAGTCCTAAGGGGGAGAGAATGTTACACCCACCCCGAAAGTACTATTCATTTCCGATGGAATTTTGCCAGAATTTAGTTATGTGAATTTCCCGAGACTTGGAAATTTATGTAACTGTGATGATGGGAGTAAATTAAATGTCTCGAGGAGCTATTTGGAGGTTAGGATTCGAAATTCTATGAAGGTACAACATTTTAGGAGTCCCAGGATATTTTGCCAAAAATTAGTTTCAGAGAGCAAAATGGTCAACTTTGGAAAAAAAGTTGGAAACTTTTATATGGTATTTTGGGCTCATGGCCGGCGGTTAATGGAGGCCCAAATGGTCTTGTTGAAATTTTGGCTTAAGTGAATGGGATGGTATTTTGTAACAAAAAGAAATAAGAAAGGTAAGAAAAGAATGTAATCATTTTGGTTATAAACTTGGTTTTCCTAGTGTCATTCATCTAAGGGATGAAATCAAGATGAGAATCTCATCCAATGGTTGGTGTTGAAGATGGGTAGATAATGTAGTAACATTATCTTCATGGAAATGGAAAAAAAAAAGAAATGAAATGAAATGGAAATTATGAATTGGAATTATATAAGGATGAAGTATGAGAAAGAAGAAAGAGAAAACATTTTCCTTCTTCTCTCTCATAAAACCGGCCAAGCTTCAAAGTAAGGAACCATGGAGTTTTCTTCTTCTAATCTCTTCATCAAGCTTCCTAGTTCAAGTTTCACGAAGGATTAAAGAGGTAAGGATGGTTACTTGAGAAGTTATTCAAATTATAATGGATAGAACTTTGAAATTGATTCTTCCTCTTTGTTTCTTGTGTAAAGCCGAAAGTTGAAGGGTTTCTTGGCAATATTTCTCAACTCATTTGTTCATCTCATCAATGTAATCTTATGTTTAAGTTATGAGATGATGATTAAGTATACGATTGAAGGAAAAATCATGTATGGTTGGTTTGAGTTGAAATCATGTTTATGATGAGTTTATGGAAGCATGATTAATTCTTGGTTTTGTATGAAAAACATGTTGGTTGATTATGTTTGGTGTTGGAAGAAACTTCATGAAGGAAATGCATGATGATTTTGGTTAAATCTTGGTTGAATAATGATGTTTGTATGTTGTTTATGATGGATTAAGGTTGTTGATTGATTTGGAAAATCATTTTGGAAAGAAAGGATGAAAAACCAAAATTTGGAGGCTATTTTGAGCTGTTGGCCGAAACTTTAAGGTCCATTTTGGTGATGTTTTGGTTGTTAATTTATGGATTAAATGAAGTTTAAGTGAAGGAAACAAGGTTTAAGTGCTAAAGTAGCAAGTTGGATAAAGTTTGGGGAAGGTTTAGAAAGAAACCGAAAATCTTGGTATGAAACCGAAAACTTGTGGTGTTTCTGGTTAATTTGGTGTTTAATGGATTAAGTCTCATTTTGTGAAGTTAATTGGTATTTTGATTAAGGAAATAAAGTTTAAGGATGATAAATGACACTTTTGAAAAGTTTAAGGTTGATTTAGATAAAAACCAAAAAGGAAGGGTGGGAACCGAAACTATTAAAGTGTTTTGGTTAAATTGGTAATTTGAAGGAAAAGTGTCATTTTATGGTTTTAAATGGTAGGTTAATAAAGGAAATAAAGGTTAAGTATGAAAAATGACACTTTTGAAAAGTTTAGGATGGTTTTAGAGGAAGGCAAAAATTTTGGCCTTAGAAATGAAATTTCAGAAAAATTGGCGCATTAATTGGAGGATTAATTGTTTAAGTTGAAAAAGTTATCAAAAATAGAATTTTTGCAACTTTATAAAAGTTTTAGGCTAAATTGCACCTAAGGTGAAAGTTAAGGATGTTTAGTGCAATTTTGGTGAAAGTTAAAGAAAAGTTCACTAGAAAAGTGAAAAAGGTAAAAAGTAACGAAAAAGTAAAAAGTGAAGTATGTTTGGATAAATTTGGTATTATGTGAAAGTTATGGGCCAAATTGTAATTTTCTAAAGAGGTTAGGTACTTAAGGTATAATTATGAAGTTTAAGGTAAAAAGGTTACCTTTTATGATGAAGTATGATATAGTTCATTTTTTAAGTAAAAAGTCAACTCTCTATGATTAAAGGGAAAATGTGAACTTTTGTATAAAGTTGAAGGAATAAAAGTATGATGAAAGGTTAATGATCTTATGAAAAGTATGTTAAGTATGGAATTTTAGTTATAAACTAAAATTCAACATGTATGTTTTGGATAATCAGGATAAGTTCTGACGGTGCGGGATTTTTCTACGGGAGTATCGCCAGCATGTCAGAGTTGGTTATTCCAGGTAAGGGGATTAACTTTATTAATATGCATTATCGATTTCCCTTATGCATATTAGGCTAGTTAATGGCTAGTACTCGAGTCGAGGGTAGGGCCTAATGACTCCCGGGGGACGGTACTAGTTACACGGTAAGATTAGTAGTATGCAGGTACTATGTATGCTGGCTGCACTAACATTTTATGTTATGTGCTATGTTCTGCCCCTCGCCTGTATCATTTTGATCATGTTGTTACTTACGACAGTTATGTTATGAGGGGAGTCATGGCCCCTTCGCTGGATCCATGCGTATGTATGTGTCGGTTAGTTGCGACTGCCGACTGGTATATCCTGGGATATACCTTATGTTCCGGGTTGGTTGCGGCCACCGGATATGTCCCGAGTAGGTTGTGGTCATTGGGGTCTGTCGTTAAGTATGAGTTGGGATATGGGAAGGAAAGGATGCTGCTGCTAGATTGGTCTTCAGACCCATGCCATGATGGTCCTTTGGGACATATGTATGTATGTTATGATTATGCTAACCTTTTCTGCAGGTTCAACATTTATATCTACTATTCTTACCAACCCTTACTGAGTACCTTTCGAGGACTCACCCCCTATAACTAATATTTTTAGGAGCTTTTGAGCATCATCGGTACCTTGCGAGATTTCCAGGAATCGTGTTGACCGACCCCGTAAGCAAGTACGTATCTGGTTTCAGTGGTAAAGGCTCTGTAGGATAAAAATGCATGCATATCACTTCGGAAGAATGTATAAGTTTGGTATACTCGGGAACTACTCACCCAAATAAGCGGGTGGTAGTTTTGATCTGATGTATTTAGTTAATTAATCACGACAACGCGCGATATTCTGTACAACCACTAACGTGTTTTTGGGTGCAGGTTTAGGCATTAAGTAACCCAAGCGCCATAAAACCTAAGTAACACGTTAGAAATAATAACTTCAAAAAAAGTTTAAAAATGGTCGGGTTTAGGGGCCCACAACTGAAGAGAAGTTTGGTTCTGCCAGTCACCGTCGCCTTGTGGAAACGTTCACGATGCTTTCGCACATGACACACATGCCGGCCGAGGAGGGGTGATGACAGATACCAATTGAAGATTTAGGATCTTTAAGATTCTCAATTACATGTTCATGTTCATACAAGTTCATGAAAGATTTAAAGACACGATATCTCATAATATCATGCACAATTTCTACAAGAATATACATGAAATATATATCACAAAAGAACAAGATGAAGCTG
>JBBYHH010037355.1:0-16228 GCA_038382905.1 Daphne laureola
AAGATGCCGTGGAAGCTGAGGAAAAGCATTCCTCCAATCAAAAGAATGAGCATAGAGATAGAGTTGATCTCTCGGAAGAGCAACAGCAAGAAGAAACAGATGTTTATGAAGTTCCAATGGAGAAAGTGGGTGAAGAACCCAAACATGAATTCGACCAAGCTGATTTGGAGAGCAAGGAAAGAACCGAGTTGCGGATGGATCCACCAGAAGAGAAGCTACCACTCCATGAGCTGGCCTTGAAAGATGATGAGATCAGAGAGTTGAGGGCCAAGCTTGAAGACATGGAAAAGGAAGCTGGTGTGTTTGGGCAGGAAAACGAGCGCCTGAAGAACCAGCTGAAGGAAGCAGCTTTAAACATATCAAGTGCAAAGGAGAAGGAAGAGGAAGTGAACTCGAAGCTGAACCGCATGCAGCAGGAGCTGGAAGCAAGCAGAAGAGGTGCAGCCGTGTTGAAGGAGAATCTGGAATGTCTGAATGGGGGAAAGGAAGCATTGGAGGCGGAGATGAAGAGGCTGAGAGTACAGACAGAACAATGGAGAAAAGCTGCTGATGCGGCCGCTGCAGTGCTTGCAGGTGGAGTGGAGATGAATGGAAGGTTATCAGATCGGTGCAGCTCAATGGAGAAGCATTTGGGTTTTGTGGGTTCACCAGCAGATGATCTTGACGATGGTTTTGGAAGTGCAAAGCGAAAAAGCACCGGGATTAAAATGTTTGGAGAGCTGTGGAGAAAGAAGGGGCAGAAGTAAGAGGAAGGTGTGTTGTTTGTTGTACTCCTAATGAAGGTGTTTCTGAAATGGCTTCTGTGCCATTTTGTTTCCGGGGAATTCGGATTTCAGCAGCAGTTATGTATGTGCTGCTACGAATATATGCACTGCAGTTTGTGAATGAATATTCAATTGTAAGGTTGATGTTGCCACTTACTAATTAATGCCCTTCGTCATGTCTGGATATTTCCTGACTATATGTGAATGTTGTATGTTGCGTGTATGTCTGTGTTCAGTGGCCAGTGGCCGGCAGAAAAAAATATTATATTTATCTCAAAATTTTGAAAACACACGATTTTCATTTTTTTAATATACGGTTTTATTTCTCAAACAATTTGAGTTATAAATTCAAATTTTTACATAATCATAATTTGATGTGTCTTGTTTTATGAATTTTTAAAAAAAAAAACAATACTTAAATTATTATATAGATAAATTGAAATTAAATAGACATTAAATTTAAATGTTTTAAAAGATTTGGGAGAGAGAGTATAATGATTTCAATTTTTTATATTATATACCTACGATTCCTTTATTTTTTACATTAAAAAGTGTGTGGAGGGTGTTATACTAAATAATATTTCTTCCATCCACTTTTAGATGCACTATTTTAACTAAAATATAGATAAAAAATATTTATTGATTTGAGGGTAAAAGGTAAAATTTGTATATAAGATAAAGTAATTTTTCTGAGTGGAAAAAGAAACTATGAGTAACAGAATAAAATTTGTGTAAAACAAATTCCATAAAAGAAAATGTACAAAATTTTTTGGGACACTCAAATAAGAAATTGTAGTAAATTTTAAGAGACGAATGAGCATTTAATCATATGGATTATTTAATTTTCAAAATAATTTGTACTAAGTAATGAAATATTTTACCTACTTTTTATACGTTCGAAATACGATGATGTTCTTATTTTATAAAATAGTAACACTCTTATTTGTTAGAATAAATCAATTTATTTTATTAAATATTGATTAGCTACGTTGCAAATGTTTAGGATTATTTTTTACAGTTTATCAAAACAATTAGGACTTTTAAGATACAATATCAAGTTTTATGACTTAAATAGAAAACTATATAAAATAGTAGCATACTAAAGGTAGTTTACCCATTTGTTTCTCTCTATACCACTAGCCGCCCGCGACACGAAAGCCTCATCTTTTTTGGTTTTATGTCAGCCAGCCCTTTAGTTATATGTTTATGGTCAAATTGATCCCTATATTTTATTACGATCATAATTTATAAAATTTTACTGGGAACACGTGCCCCCACGTGCCCCCATGATGAACCCGCCCCTGCTTATAACGAGCCAAGCTTAAGCCGCATTTTGCAAGTTCGACGAGTTCAAGCTTCATGAGCTCAGGCTCGGATCAGCTCGGACCGTTTACACCCCTATCTCGTAGTGATTTTGTAACTCGTAAAACTTACAACTGAAGCTAAAAACAACCATGGATGTGATGATGACTTGTAGATGTGGCCATCACTAATAGCCAAAGCAAAAGATGGTGGACTTGATGTTATAGAAACCTACGTGTTCTGGAATCTTCACGAGCCACGTCCAGGAAAGGTACGCCTAATATTACAAAACGCAAGAGAGATATCATGAACCTGTCATTAACTATAATTAATATCTTAATTAAATATTATTCTGAATTAATGCAGTATGATTTCAGTGGACGGCGAGACATTATCAGATTCATTAAGGAAATCCAAGCACAAGGTTTATATGCGTGCCTTAGAATTGGACCCTTCATTGAGGCCGAATGGACTTATGGGTAATTCAGTAACTTAATTAGAATAATTGCTCCACTTTTCATGACAATAAATATTAATCTATTTACCCATGCGAAAATTAATACTCCTCCGTCTCAAAAAAAAAAAAAAAAACTCTCCGTTTGATGTTTGATTTTTTTAACGTGTTTGATCTAAATTATTGTTATGAAAATTTATTTTAAAAAACTTAAAATAAATATATTTACAAACTGTAAACATTAATATATATATCAATTGCACGTAATTTTTTTCATTTTCAATGTCAATAAGTTAAAGAAAAAAAAAATCATAAATTAAATACTCAAAAAGAAATAGAGCATTGTTTTTTAAACTAATGAAATATCAGTAGATTGTAGTGAGTGTTTTCTCATTTTACCACTTATTAGGATGAAGATCAATTAGGTTACTTGTAAGATCTTTTTGTGGGAAGAGAGTGGAAGGAAATTTGGGCATTTGAGCATCTTTAGTGCTAAAAGTTTCCTTTTTAGAAAATGAGGTTTTTTTTTTCCTCTTTCAATACTATATATTCCATTTGTTTTAAAATTATTGAAACGTTTGATTTTTTATATTCATTTGACTTCAATTTATCTATATTATTCTATTATAGAAAAAATATAAATAAAATACGTTTATAAAATAGACATCAAATTTTTGTTTGTATACAAAACTCTTAAATTTATATTTCAAAATGATTGAAAAATAAAATCATAAATTAAATACTGAAAAACAAACGTTTTAATATTTTTAGAACGGGGGGAGTAACTTTATTGTCGTTAAAAACAAAAGAGACTAATTTATTGTGAATATGATCTTAAAAGGCAGAGTTATGGTTTTTATTTTTATTTTTATTTTTTCTTTCAGGGGTCTACCATTTTGGCTGCATGATGTGCCTGGGATAGTCTATAGATCTGATAACGAACCATTCAAGGTACTACTACTATTAGAGTTTTATGATTTGTCCAATCTCATCCATGAGGTTTCAAACATTGCTATTTGGACCCAAACTCTGCAGGATTACATGGAAACGTTCGTTAAGAAAATAGTGAAGATGATGAAAGATGAGAAGCTGTATGCTTCTCAAGGAGGGCCAATTATACTTTCACAGGTCCAACTTCATGAAACGCCACTCGACTCTTTGCGGATTTGCATTTCAGTCCATATGGTTTTAACTTTTAAGCTTTAACCCTGCTTGTTACATGTAGATTGAAAACGAGTATGGAATGGTAGAAGCGGCTTTTAAAGACAAGGGACCTCCATATATGAAATGGGCAGCCAAAATGGCTGTGGAACTTAACACTGGAGTCCCTTGGGTTATGTGCAAGCAAAACGATGCTCCTGATCCTCTGGTTAGTCCCCATTTCTTGACAAAAAAGGGATAAGGACATATTCAATCCTATAGGTTTTTTATTTTTAACAAAACAGTTCTATAACTTTATATGTTCACAAGGTAATCCTAGATTTGGAGGGAATCTAACAAAAAAGTCTTAAAAAATTTCGAGCAAAAATTTAGAACACCGAAGTTTTTAGTTTGGTGCGTTATGGGACCGTTATGGGACCTAAACTTCTGAAACTTTATTTTACACAAACATAGCTCCGATACAAATATGCAAGTAATATGATATGCAAGTAATACTTGGGTGATAACCAACAAAAACTCTGTAAAGAAGTCGGTAAATCTACAGGCTTGGAAAAGCTTGAAGAGAGCTTGCTTTGGACTGAAATAATATTTTTTGAAATTCTGGGATAGAAGTAGTAGTAGCTGAAAATTTTAAGGAAAACAGAGAATATTCTCTAATATTTTGTTCCAGAACTAAAACGTTAATATTGTAAAAGGTCTCAATTGTTAAAATAATAAACTTTTAGAACTGTACTGATAAACCACATAAAGTTTTAAGACTTAAACGTTAAGTCGAATACTGATAGGATTTTATCATAGTTCGTAACTTAGAGGACTGTTTACGCAGTTCCCCCTGACAAAACAGTACATTATCAAATGAAGGCTTCATCATTTTCATGGAGCTAAGCTTCTTGACTTGGCAGATTAATGCCTGCAATGGTAGGAGGTGTGGTGAAACATTTGCAGGCCCTAATTCACCGAACAAGCCATCGATATGGACAGAAAACTGGACGAGTTTGTATGTGACTGTTCTACACAGTATCATCAGATGTTCCAATTTAAGTAAGTTTTTGCTTTTTATATCTGAATTGTTTTCCTCTGCTTCTTGCTGCTTTTGAAGCTTACAAGCATATGGAGAAGAACCACCTACTAGATCAGCTGAGGATATCGCTTTTCAAGTAGCACTCTTCATTGCGAAAAACGGAAGCCTTGTAAATTACTACATGGTAGGAGTACATTCCAATACATGGATTCAAGATTGCTAGTTAATAGAATGAAATTCTAGCTCTAAGTTCTCTTGTTTTAGTATCATGGAGGAACAAATTTTGGAAGAACAGGAGCAGCATACCTATTGACTAGTTATTATGATCAAGCTCCACTAGATGAGTATGGTGAGTCCAAATGATCTAAGTCTTCCTCTCAAGTCTCAACCCATAAAATTCTTGGAAAATGAGATGTTTTTGTGCAGGTCTATCAAGGGAGCCAAAATGGGGTCACCTCAAAGAACTACATGCAGCCATCAAATTATGCTTTAAACCATTGCTTTCAGGGGTTTATGTGACAGAGTCTTTAGGGGAATCACAAGAAGTAAGAACTCAAAATTTTAAATTTACTTATTATTCCTGGTTTAATTATAGTAGTAATTCATAGGCTAAAATGTAGATTAGTACCCCTGAACTATGGTGACTCGGTGATTTAACGGCCTGAATTTTGGATCAGGCATACTAGTATCCTGAACTATTAGATTCGGTGTAGTTAAGGACCTTGACCTAACTTCAATTTGTTGAATAACGGAAAAAATAAAGAAAACTACATATATAATCACCTAACCTTTCCTGAAACCACCGGTGTCGCTCTGACCTCTATTCCTAGCCGGATTGAAGAGGATTTGTCTAAGACCCGTGGGATCAGACCACCGTAATATCACCAATCGAAGACCCAATCATCCGGGTCTAAACCACCACTTATTGCTCTGACCATCGTCACACTTTTCCCGACCTTTTTTGTTGCCAATCAATGTAAATCGGCGATGACCCGCTTTCCTTCCTCAATTTGTAAAATAGATGGTTTGGTCACCAAACTGTTAAATATTTGACGGGGTTAATGGAGTTAGTGAGTCAAGGCCCTTAACTGCACCGAGTTTAATAGTTCAGGATACTAATCTGCCCGATGGCCCCAATCCAAAATTCGGCCCCTAAATTCACCGAGTCATCATAGTTCAGGGTACTAATCTACTTTGACCTAATCATAATGGAGAAGCTGAGTCCCAATTATTGTTATTGCTCATAGGCCTTCATGTTCAATGGATCTACTACTCGTAACTGTGCCGCCTTCCTTGTAAACAACAGTACAAAGGAGAATATCACAGTCCAATTTCAAGGCTCTTCATATGATTTGCCTCCGAAATCAATCAGCATACTGCCAGATTGCAAGACTGTTGCTTTTAATACTGCACAAGTTAGTACTCAGTACAGCACTAGAGGGGTTGAAACAAGTGAAAAGCTGGATTCAGTTGAGAAGTGGGAGATGTTCAGTGAAGCTGTTCCTACTTATGCTCATACTTCACTAAGAGCCAACGGTTTGTTAGAGCACGTGAACACAACAAAAGACGAGTCTGATTATCTTTGGTATACCCTCAGGTAAGTATCATTAGTTGTTAGTATCACGGAAACTGTTTTGCGGTTGTTGATTATTAAGTACAGAGTGTTTGAAATAGGTTTATGCATGATACTTTGGGTCCTTTTGTCCTCAATGTGAGCTCCCTTGGACATGTGGTGCATGCATTTGTGGATGGGGTTATTGTGGGTAAGTTTCTTCAACTTTTGTTCATCATTTTAATGGTGATAATATGATTCAGTTAATCAATTTTTCTCCCTTAGGTTCCACTCATGGGAGCCGTCAGAACAAAACTGTCAATCTGCAACAAGTTGTACCTTTAAAAGAAGGCAAAAACCATGTCGCTTTGCTTAGCATTATGGTCGGATTACCGGTAGTTATCTTCTCTCTTTGCGTTCTACTTGATTGATTATTTAGTGTTTGTATGTGTGTGTAAGTGTGTTCTATATCCATTGATGCATTCTTTCATGTTAAAAGGATTCAGGAGCATTTCTAGAGAGAAGGATGGCTGGATTGACTGGTGTCACAATTCAAAACAAATCAGAAATATTAGATTTCAAAGACCATTCATGGGGATATCAGGTCTCACTATTCTGACACCATCACTTCCTGCATACTCTTCATAATCCGAATTCCAAAACTGATTGTTAAAAGATATATTTGTGAAGATTGGCCTATTAGGGGAGAGACTGAAAATCTACAGTGAGAATGGAGCAGGAAAGGTTGTTTGGAGAAGATACAGAAGTTCTACCCAAAGGCCTCTCACATGGTATAAGGTAAGAGACAAAAAAGCAGAAGTTCTCTAAAAAACTTTCTTGGTAACCAAGTAAGCTGCAAATGACTAGGATTTGGTGTTTTTTAAAATTCTGTAGACATTATTCGATGCACCAGCAGGGAAGGATCCTGTGGCATTGAACCTAGAGAGTATGGGAAAGGGTGAAGTTTGGGTGAATGGGCACAGCATAGGCCGGTACTGGGTCTCATTCCGCACTATAAATGGAACACCTTCTCAGACATGGTACAACGTTCCTAGAGCCTTCCTAAAACATACCGGTAATCGGTTAGTTATACTAGAAGAAGAAGAGAAAGGGTACCCTCTTGGAGTGTCGGTTGACACGGTATCAACAACTCGAGTGTGTGGCCGTGTTCTGGAATTGTATCTTCCCCCTGTGGTAATGTGGTGTGGAGAGAGCTCGAGGGGGCACGGGGACGGGCCTGCATTACAGCTGCAGTGCCCCAAAGGGAAGCACATTTACACAATCTTATTTGCAAGCTATGGAACCCCTTTTGGTGATTGTGAAAGCTATGGTCTTGGTAGTTGCCACTCTCCTAATTCTCTAGCTGTAGTACAGAAGGTACATTTAACTCTATGAATAATTTATTTACTTTCCTTTCCCCATAATTTATTCAATTTGTTTGACCTAGTGATGGGATGTTGTATGATCACAGGCTTGCTTAGGGAGGAGGAGGTGTTCGATACATTCATGGAGCTCAAAATTCGGGTATGATCCGTGCCCGGGTACACTGAAAACTTTATTAGTCGATGCAAGGTGCTTGTGATTCTTAAGCAACTGAGCATCAACATATTCTTATATACATTGTTGTTTGTACAGATAGTTCATACATGAAATAGTTCATTTACTTATAGAAAAACTATCTCCAACACATTGTTGTTTGTACAGTGAGCGGCTACATGGAATGGTTTTCCTTTTTCTTCTTCTTTTTTTTTTTTTTTTTTATCGGGAAAAACTATCTCCATCTGATATGACCATGGATCGACTGGTACTTTTGAAATCTTTATTATATGTAGATATAAATAAATATACAACTTGCTGAAATGGTGTTTTCAGAAATTTACTGGTGATTATATAGAACTAAACTAAAGAGCAGAGTGTCAAGTGCTAATGTGTTAAGCATAGGTTTCAGAAACATATGAGCTAATTACTAAAATACCCCCAAACCCTAAACTGTAAATCTGAATGGAACCAAACCAAAAGCAGAGGCTCAAGTACAGAAAGAGTAAAAGGTGTCAAGCATGGGTTTCAGAAACATATGAGCAAAGTGTGATTAGTAGTATAATACCTCGAAAGGAAAATTGCAAAATGTAAATAGCCCTTTGATTAATGTAATTAGTAGAAATAGCAGTGACTATGCAATATTTATTCAGTTAATAGGTGGATGGGCAGCTTGTTATCAGATCCATATAATATAAGCATTGCATTGCTCACTCAAGAGATGGATAAGGATTCGAGTGCGTATCTTATTATTCGGAAGTATTATGGAGTAGTACAAGTTACTGGTTCTACACACTGTCTGCTTGCTGCTTCTAGTAATTAACCGTTTCCTTTATCGCATCAAGGATCTGCCAAGGAATAGCCAAAACATATACGTATCATTTTACTTCCCAAGACCAAATCGACTTTGTTTTAGATTTGTATCCTCTAACAGATAGCTCACCTTGTTCTTTGTTGGCATATAGAATGGCTCAAATACAAGTGGGAATGGAGTGTCCAGACCACAAACTCTGGCTACTGGAGCTTCCAACTGACCATATAAATTTATAAAATGTTACATGCATATGTTAAGAATGACCTTACGCTGAGCAAAAAACAAGGTTCAATAGGAACAGTTTTACCCTTAAGAAGCATCGTTCAACTATGGAAGCTGAAATCTCAGCCCCAAAGCCTCCAGTGACCGGAGCTTCATGACTTATCTGTGCACACAGCAGTCAGCACTCGTAACATAGAACAGTTTCAAGAACATAATACGTAAATATGGACTACACATATACCAAAAGTCTTCCAGTTTTCCTAACTGAGGCCTCAACTGTTTCTTTGTCCCAAGGTATAAGGGTTTTCAAATCAATAAGTTCACAAGAAATGCCCTCCTGCAAAATCCTATCCGACTTGTATCAATACTATTGAGCATAACTTGACAAGCAATGAATTTAAACTACAGGTTTAATATTATAGTTATACTATACAATAATAGAAGCAACTGCAGGTGAAGATGGAAAATGATTCCATTCATTATACCAGTTTACAAACCATTGTAACTTTTTTTTCCTAATATAACCATCAGGCTTCATAGTTGATATGGTTTAGAAAATTGCGCTAACTATTAGCTAAACTATTCAGGGTTGTAAGTGATGAGGTTTGCTTACAGCTCTAATTTCTAATCAGATAATTCATAATACTCTCTTGTTTCTGTGCATAATCAACAGCGAGAAAGTCCAAACCTTTTCAGCATCAGCACAAGCCTGCTCCATAACTACAAGTTGTGCTCCCCAACCTACTAGTGTTATGTCACTGCCTTTCCGGATCACCTGAACATTATTGTTGTTCTATTTATAGTAACTTATATTGGAGTGGAATCAAGTATATGAGCACTATACCTCTGCCTCTGATAGTGGAAGCATATAATCATGCTCAGGAACCTCCTCCACCGCCTGACGGTAAAGCCACTATAAGAAAACAAAAAGGATAGACTTCAGGCAGAGAATTATGACAAACCAACAATTCTGATTTATTTGAATTTTTGGGTCAACTATTAATGACCTTTGGCTCAAAAAATACAACAGGATTCTCATCACGAATGCTTGACAATAACAACCCTTTTGCTTGCTTTGGGCTTCTTGGAATGACAACCTACAAAGGTACATCTCTTAGAGGAAGAATACTAAAATTCTCCTGCAACCCTAGTTAGCAATCCTGCTTGGGTAAAGCTTAAACACTTCAATGATAGTATCCTATACAAAAAATTAATAAACAGAAATTAGGATTTCATGAGAAGATGATATACTTTGATACCAGGAACATGACAAAAGAAAGCTTCAGGAGATTGTGAGTGGTAATGTCCACCATGACCAACAGCACCATAAGGAGCTCGTATTGTCAACCCTGAGTAATTCAAAGAAACCTCATCATGTAAATGCCAGAGAGAGTGAAGCCACGAAATAAAACAATTCCTAATATTGTTCAACAATGATGCAGAAAAATAATTACCTCCACAATTGAACTGGTTACCACTTCTATACCGAAATTTTGCAGCTTCATTTACAATCTGAAAATTTATTGACCACATCAATTTTCACCATGAACTACAAGAGAAGGGACTGAGTGTATTATTCACCACCAAAACAAGCTAGAAATGCTTGCCTGATCAAAAGCTGGATAAATATAATCAGCAAACTGAATCTCTGCGATAGCTCTATTGTCCTGATATATAATTCAACGTGAGATTATAGTAATGAGATTCAATCAATACTGCGTGAAACATACTGCCACGAATAGAAATAAAGTCCTAATCTCTCTTGTTAGCTATAAGGAAACTGGGTATAAATTAAAGTGTAAGACCTTGAAGGGTGAGACCCTAACATTTCTATTCAAGATCAAGCACGAATACATATTTTAGGAGAGATTGCTACATCATTACTACGGGTTAATTTACAGAAGCATATAGAATAAAAGTGCAAACTCACCATGGCCGCCAAGCCAATGCCAAATCCAACAATGCCCTGGAAGAAAACGCATCAATAAACCAATCTTCATTATTTTTCACACGTCAATACAACTTCCTGGGCTGATGCAAAGGAAAGATGATATACTTTCCGAGGCTTCCACTTTCAAGTTTCAAGTACTGTTAAAAGCGACGAGAGGCTAAAGTTACACTCCTGCTGAGCTTACCTGTTCACAAAGAGGTGTATTGAAAACCCTACTTTTCCCGAACCGATCAGCTAATCCGGTTGTGCAGCGAAAAACACCACCAAATCCAACATCTTCCCCAAACACATACGCACTGGAACAATACGGAATTCAATAAATTTCAAGCGCGTTTCAAAGGAGTCCAAGTGAGAGCAATCACTGATTCATCTTTCATTGAAAAGCTTTACGAGCCAGTTCACTAGCAAGAGAATCCCAAATTTCTTAACCAATCAACCGTGGACTCAAACAAAATAGTGCGTGAGACGATGAAAGAGGTTTACCGAGGGTCAGACTCGAGAGCTATGTGAAGAGCTTGATTGATTGCAGTGTAGAGGTTCATGGACTTTGCAGTCGTTTGATTCTGATCAGCGCATGCCGAAGTTGAGAAGTGTCTGATTGTTCTTCCCAGATTCCGCAGAGCAACCGCCATTTCTGCCAACACAATTTGTTTCAACTTGAAGAAACCTGATTAATTGGCCATTAACAAAGGCCGATGGAGCTCGAGAGAGATGATGATGATGATGGAGTTCGTTGCAGGAATGGAAATGGAAACCGTGCAGACTGTGAAGTGCCAGAGTTAGCGGGTAAGTGGTCCCACGAAAATAAACTTCTCTTAAAATGTTCAAATAATTTAGGAAAGTATCATTGATCACCTGACATTTGATATAATTTTCACTTTTCCCCAAATATTTTTAAACTCCTCTCTTTTCCAATCAGAGATTTGCTGAAATATATATAAAAAAAAAAAAACCTCTATAATCAAACTTCTGTTTATAAACCTGTTAGTTTCTAAATTTAATTGTAAACTTAAACCCCGTAGTTTTTAAACTTTGATTGAAAAAAATGTTAGTTTTTAATAATGTCTCCAAGCAAAATCCTCATGAAAGAACAAATGATAAGACACAACAGATGAGTGTGCCACAGGGATGGTCCGCCCCTAGATAGATGGGAGTTCTTTGTGAAAGTGTTCAGCGAATATAACTGTTACTTGCAATGGAGAGAGAGGGCTGTCTATTTAGGGTGGGTGGGTGAGAGGAGACGGAAATAGAGAGGGGCATATGGTAAAAATATAAGGAGTATAAAGATTAGGCTATAATTGTTAGAGTACAAACACTAGGGGGTTTAATTTTGCAATTAAATTTAAAAGCTAACATTTTTTTAAAATGACATTAGGGAGTTTTTGTATATTTCAGCTAACCTTAAGGAGAAAAAAAGAGAATTCTGAAAATGCAAGGATGAGAGTGAAGATTATGTCAAATTTTAAATTTCAGGAGGATCAATGATAATTTCCCAATAATTTTAGTTACTAATTTTACCTCCCAATTTTCCTTTTTAACATTCTCTCCTTATTTACAGATCTACTTGCCAATTTAAAATTTAATTAAACATTTTTTTTCCTTAATCTTCTTATCAAGGAAAAAATTGCAAAAGCTCTTCAAAATAATTTGATAATCATTGGTTTATTATAATCCGAAACTGAAAAATCTGTAAATCATAAAAATCGATAATCCGCGTATTTTAATTTAGAAACCTGCGGATTTGAATCGATCCACATATACCTATTTATGCAAACTACCTTTCTTCCTTTTTATACTCTAAAAATATATATTTATGATACAAAATATTTAAAATATCTCTAAATATATTAAAATAATTTATAGAATAAATATACTTAAAAACACATACGGATACCCATAATCCGAATAACATAAAAATCACAAAATAGAATACCCACATTTAGGATACCAACACTCGACAAAACGAATATTATTTTTCTCACTATCAAACTCGTCTCGTGAACACTCCTACTTATATGTACACTATTAATAGTGTCAAAATTCAATTTCTAGGTTATTTTTATAATTAAAATCAGACCTGATGTTGTCATGAAATAAACTCTTAAGACTGAAACATAAAGATAGGATAACCTTTACGAATACTAAAGTGTTCCCATATCCTAAAAGATAAAAACGACAGCACGGATTCCTGGTATCATCCTAATCCCGAGCAGAGCTTGCTGCAAATGGAGAGAATTTTTGCTCTCACACAACAATCAAAGATATTCTTTTCACAAGTCTAAAAAATATTTATACTTTTTAAAGGAAATCCTGCATACATATTTTATTTTATTATCCTTTTTTTCTCATCTTTATTCAAAAAGTTATTTTTATCATATATATTTATTTTACATTTACCCTTGAATCTTATCTAAATTTTAGTGGACGCTCGCTTTGGATCCGACAAGATTGAGTTGACGCGACATTTTGGTTCAAATATTTGCGAAATCCACCGAAGCATCGATCCGACTCCGGTTTTTCAGGTATGTCTCTCCTCTTTTCTCCTTGAATTTTTTGTTGGGTCGAGCTTGAGTTACGCCCAAATGAGGACACTAACAATGGGGTGTTCGTCCTGACCCGAGTCTATCCCAGGTTCTTGTGATGACGGGCGACCGCCTCAAGCTTCCCATGACTGTGTCTGATGATGAAGGGGACAGAGGTCCCCCTTGGAAGCGCCGCGTCACCGAGGATGCCGAAGCACCAAGAGTCGCGCCAAAGGTCGTGGCCTAGACGTCGTTCCTAGCGTCGGCGCTAACGAGTCCGCGCTTGATCACGGAAGTGCGGTGCAGTTTCTCCGTACCCGCGGCGCTTACGCTACACATGCCCTCCAAGACAGACCGAGCATACACCAAGAAGTCAGGCCAATTTGTTGTTTATTACGAGTACTTTAGGACATGGGGTTTCTGTCTTCGACTCTCTGAATTTCACAAGGAGATGTTGAATTATTGTGGGATCGTTGTTACCCAGCTCGTCCCAAATGCTTGGCGTTACATTGTGGGCTTTAGATTGTTGTGTGGCGCTTTGGGGTTGGTTCCCTCTGTAACAGTGTTTTGATACTTCTTCCAGTTTTCTCTAAGTGAGAGTGGTGGGAGCTACTCGTACCATTTCACTCGTTGGCTTCGAAGAAAGATTTTAATCAAGTGTCCGTCGGCCGTCCACTTTTGGAAGCGAAATTTGATGTTTGTCTTCGGCTCTCCCACTCTCGACTTTCCTTGCACATGGAGTACTTTGAAGTTCAAGGTTAGGGTTGCCTTGAACAAACTTCTTTTCACTGACCGTCTCGGAACAACAGGTTGCGGGTATTATCAGGCGTGTGGCTTCTTACCAGCACTTCCCCATCGATGTCGCAATCCACTTGGGTTGGTGTGACATCCCGGTTGTGGGACACGGTTACCAGGAGTTGATAGACGTGGCTGATGGAGCCGAGGCCCTAGATATCGCTGGTGGGGGAGAGAACACTAACGATGTTGGTTCGGTCGAGTCAGACGCCTCTAAGGGAGGTCGTGACCCAGATCCTCCTTCCGTCATTCCACTTTCGGTAGATCCCATAACCGAGGAATTAGATGAAGTTAGGAGGTGCGATGCCCAGAGACCCGAAGACAGCCAGATCCCCCTTCCCTGAAGGTTGGGTTTAACTCGGAGAGACCCACAACAGCTGGGAAGAGCCCCAAGGTAGTTAATGAGATTATGGCTCAAGCCTCTGCGTCTGGGGGTTCAGACTCACACTCAGGCGAATCGGACGAAACCTCATTTACAGGCGAAACTCGACCGCTCATGGTGGCTCACTCGTCCTCTCCTTCAGTGGTCTCGATGTTGGCGTCTTTTACTTACTCACCACGCCGCATTGCTCTCGGCACTGAGGTCGGCTGACCGCTAGATGTTATATCTCTCACATCCGAGACATTGACGGGTCAATCATCTGAGTCTGGGGGCTCGGGAGTGCTGGACCTCGCAGCGTTGAGACGCATGATGGATTACATTCGAATCTCTAGGGACTCCAATGCACTAAAGGCGTGTAACCCGTTCCAAGTTGATCTGGTGATGACTCTCGAGAAGAGTTTCTACACGGTAACTCAACTTGTATTATTTTGATTCACCTTTATTGGCCTTTGCGTCGCATGTTGACTAATATTTTTACTATTTGTCTTGCCTTTTCCTTCTTTAGGCTAACCTTGTCGTTGCGGCCATAGTGGACTTTGGCGATGACACCGAAGCTCACCAGAAAATTGAAGAGGAGCTGACTTCCCTTTAACAGAAGTACAAGGTGATACAGCTCGAGGCATGTGGCCTACTGAAAGTCAATAACGACTCAAATTCAATGATTTAACTACTCGAATCGCAAGTTAGTAAAGAAAAACACCGAGAGGAGGATCTGTAAAAGGCCATCGACAATCTTCATGGCAAGCTGAAGTCGGCCGGCAATGATGTAATTAAGGCGTATCTCGAGAGTGACGACTACCGTCGTATGAGAGTTAGGGAGAGCGCAACCAAGTATTTGGATGCCTGAGATGATGCGATCGAGGTCATGGAGACCATATACCCAGGGTTTGACTTGGAGCCAATAAACCTACTCCCCGAGAAAGGTGAGGCATTGGCGTACCATGAGTCGGTTCGTATCTCACCCGACTCGGAGCTCTATAGTGTTTATTATGACAAGACAGTGCCTCTGATCCAGGAGTCCCCTCTTCCCGTGGCATCCACGGTTGTTGTTGCCGACCTCGAGGGTGGCCCTATCGACGGTGTCTAGCATATCTTGGGTGTTTTTTAGTGCGATGACTACGTCGTGCATCTTGAAATCCTATTTTAGCATGCTTGCCAGTTTACATTCTGAGACATTATGTACGTTTTTTATGTTTACTTGTGTGTTTATGTTGCATTTTCGCGTTCATGTCTCATATGGGTCATTTTGCTAGTTATGTTTGTGTTTGAATATGAGACGGTGCTTGTTATTTGTGCTAGTTTTTATTTGAGACAGTTTGCCTTATATAGCCTACGCTCTAATGTGCGCAAGACGTTTTGCCTTGCACTCGCATTTGTTGGGTCACTTAAGCTGGAACGTTCCTCACGTGAGACTCTTCGTGGTTGGTCCCTCGTGAGCTCCTCGGAGGTGTCTGAGATGAGGCACTCCTCGACCAGTCATGTATAGGGCCTATCGAGTATGTCTCATTTGGGACCCTTCCGGAGTCACTGCCACCACTTCCGTCTCATATGAGACACTTCGTAGATCTAGTCCTGCGCATCTTCACATTTAGACAAGATTCTCGTTTGTTGCAAATGTGATCGCGACACCGCAAGTGTACGGTTGTCAACAAGCAGTAAATCCAGTAAGTATCAGGTCGAATCCTCAGGGACTTGTGATCCTTAACTAATGTGTATGAACTATGAAAATAAAGAAGAATGATGATCGATTGT
>JBBYHH010037464.1:0-16228 GCA_038382905.1 Daphne laureola
GAAACGAATCGAGCCGGAGCGGAGAAGAGTGCTTTTAATTTTGGTAACTCCACCACCTCTGCCTCAAAGCCACGCGCTTCCCTTCTCTCTCTCTCTCTCTCAACCTTTCTCTTCAATCTCACGAAACCTCATTTCCAGCCAGCTGTTCTTCTTCTTCATTCTCACCCGCCCAACATTCCAATCTTCTCACTGTCAGCTCTCCCTAACCCAAATCCTCTATTTCCATCCCCTTTCGGATTCTTCGATTTCGATTCCGAATTAACTCGACGTTTTTGGCAGCTACAGTCTACATTATTGCAAGATCTGTTGCTTTGTTTGGGTTCCAGTTGGGTTTTATTTACACTAGTTGAATCATTCGAGATCCCGAGTTCGTTGTCTTGACTGGGCGTTGAGTGTAAGTCCATAAGGTCAGTGTCAGTCATCAGATTTGTTAGCGATGCTGATATGGTAGCAGGACCCTTGCGAACTAGGGTTTTGAGTGTTTTCTGCTGGCATGGGTATTCCGCATATCCGCAATTGGAGAGAGGGGATGTCCTCCGATAACGTTAAGGGTTTGGTTCTGGCCCTTTCTTCCAGTTTGTTCATTGGCGCTAGCTTCATCGTCAAAAAGAAAGGCTTGAAGAAGGCTGGCGCTTCTGGGATTCGAGCGGGTAAGCTGATCCTTAGATCAATTTTAGACTTCTTTGTGGGAACCGTCGTATTAGATTAGTAACTCCCACTACCCTCACTTCGGCTCTAGTTTTTGCTTTATGTGCAGATCCCAAGTAGTTATCTCTGTCGGCATCAGAGATAAACACTTTGCTCTTGACCTTTTGTTCGTTTCTAGTGTTTTCTCCTGGATTTCGAAGACTTGCAGTTGTGGATTATAATGCATAACATAATCTTTATATTTTTTAAGATTAAGGCAACTTCCTGAACTGATGCAGAGCGAATAGTCACATTTTGATCCGTTCTCCCCCTTTTCGCAACTTGAGGTTTTATGAAACTTGAAGTATTCAGTTCCACGATGTTTTGAGAGTTTTGTCCACTTTCCCTCCCTCTGGATCCACATTGTAGATCCTTTCAGCTTAAGATGGCATGTTTCTTTATTGAGAGGCATATGATGAAACATAATGTTGGGAGTCAGTTCCCTATTGTTCTGATTGTAGTGCTCTGTTTTTTGGATCCATTTCTTGCCAGTTCGCTCGCCTGCATGATTTGAATCATGCATTAGTGTACGTCCTGTAGCTGAATTGTTCATCTCTTAAAGTGCATGCATAAGGACGCTTTGTGCATCAGGTGTCTGTCAACTTTAATTTTATTCTTTCTTGTTTCTTCGTCAGGTAATGGAGGATATTCTTATTTACTTGAGCCTCTGTGGTGGGCAGGCATGGTTACAAGTGAGTGTGCTGCATTCTTATTGATGGTTTTCTTGGCTGTTTCAAACATATATGTATTTTCTAAGCTGTTAGCCATCAACTGAGTACAACGTGATTATCCATCTCTAGATAGGTTATAATTATGATCCATCGTTTCTGGGAGTGTTACAGGAGTATCTGTTTTTAGGTGATCTGTGATACTGAGGCATTGCTCAGCCTTTTTTCTTTCAAAATTTAGAACCATTACCTGGTCTTCCAGTTTTACTTTATGAAATTGCCAATTGTAGTAGAGCCATTTGACTACTTAATCTTTTAGCGAATATGTGCCTTGTCTTACTGGAGCTGAATCTTTCACCTAGTGCGCACATTTTTATTAATGCATGTAAAGCAAAGTCACCTGTGAATTCTAATGCGTGTTTTTGGTGTTGACAGTGGTAGTTGGGGAAATTGCTAATTTTGCTGCCTATGCATTTGCACCAGCTATACTTGTCACTCCCCTCGGTGCTCTGAGCATCATTATCAGGCATGAAAATTTGTGGTTTTATCTTATGGTTTGCCCCTTTGGCGGTCTTTGCTGATGTTTGTTCTCTTGCAGTGCTGCGCTTGCACATATCATGTTACATGAGAGATTACACACTTTTGGGATTCTTGGGTGTGTCCTATGTGTCGTTGGCTCTACCACAATTGTGCTGCATGCCCCTCAAGAACGTCAAATTGAATCTGTAGCAGAGGTTTGGGATCTTGCTACTGAACCAGGTAGGCAACTGCTACTGTGGAAAGAACTAATTTTTTTTAACCTTGTAAATTGCCAATCAGCAAGTAGCAAGTGGCATATAGTACTCCCTCCGGCCTCAAAAAATTGTATCATTTGTTTTGACAGTTTCACTGTATTTAATCTATGACTTATTTTCATGTATTTTTAGATATTGAAAACTAGAAAATTCATATGAGAACCATAGCTTGATATCCAAATTTTCTAAATATATATTTTTTATTTTTTTATATTGTTTATCTTTATTAAAAATTGAGTCAAACATCGAATATTAAAATAACAAAGTCAAATGATACAATTAATGGAGGACGGAGGGAGTATTAAACTAGGGAACCTTGTTTGAAGGTTTCTTAATTTAATACTAGAGTTTTCCAAAATTTGAAAAATAATATTTTTCATCACTTAAAAATTAATTATATGATCAAATATTTACAAAAGAGAATTGGAAATGAAAACTTAGAATTTTTTTCACAATTAAAAGGACCATAATCCTTTAATAAAAAAGAGAGAAGATATTAATGCTCAACCTCTCATCACTTGTCACTTGTCCTCGTCATCCTATTCAACCCAAGACAAAGGCTCGCCAAATTTTTTGGCGATTGCTGCAAATATAGCGAGTTATTTTCATTTTTTCTCTTTATCCCCATTTTAGAGAATGAGATGGAGAAACTGTTGAACAAAAAAAATGTCTAATATTATCTAAAAGCGTATATATCAAGAAAATATGGAAGTTGTTGGAGATGTTCTTAATACTCCCTTCATCTCTGAAAATTTATATACAATTTTTTTTTTTTTTTGTTCCTGCAACATTATACACTTTTCTTAAATGGAAACTTCTCTTATCCAAAGTTACCGAACTATCCATATTTTATCTTTACTTTTCTATCTCATTTTTGTGAAATCTCTACTTAAGAGTAATTATGTCAAATTACATAAATTCTTATATTCACCTTAATCTCTGTGCAGTGACGGACCTATAATTGTTTTGCATGTGGGGGCATAATTTTATTCTTTTTAAGTTTTATTTGAGAAAAAAAATACTTCATCCGTCTCAAAATTTTTAAAACAAGCAGTTTTTAACATTTAATTTATGATTTTATTTCTCAAACTTTTTTAATCATAGCTTCATTTTTTTTGTACACAACTTGTAATTTGATGTGTTTTGTTTATGTACATATATTTTTTATTTTATTTTTCCATCTAATACTTATATAGATAAATTAAAGTCAAATGGATATCAAAGGTTAGACATTTCAAAATATTTGGGATGGAGAGAGTATAATAATTTCTTTCACATTACATACCTACAGCTCCTATATTTTTTATATAAATTAAATTGTCTGTAACTAAAAGTAAAGCTACATAAAGAAGTATGTGTGTGTGAGAGGATGTTACACTAAATAATATTTAACCATATATTTAACTTAAAATATGAAGTTGTAATTGTTTTAAAAGTTGAAAGTGTAATAAGTTTTAAAGCAATTTGTATAATTAACGAAATATTTTTAACTATTTTTTATACATTAAAAATACTATGATATTCTTATTTTATAAAACACTAACACTCTTTGTTTTTAGAATAATAAAAAAAGTATTCAATATTGATTAGCCACATTATCAAGGTTTAGGACAATTTTTTTACATTTGATCAAAACTTTAGGAGTTGTAGGATAAATTATCGAGTTTTGTAACTTGAATAGAGAAGAATACAAAGTAATAGGATATTAGCATAGTTTATCCATTTTGTCTTCTCACCTGAACGCGCGCGACACGAGACGGAGCCCGGCCCCAGCCTTCTCTTTTTGGCTTTTGTGTCACCCAACCCTTCAACTATGTACTTATTTTCCGAATCGTCCTTATACGTTATTTATATAAGAAAATACTATAACTATAACCATAATTTACTAATTTTATTGGATACGTGCCCCCATGTGCTTCTATAGTGGGTCTGTCCTTCTCTCCGTGTCCAGTAAAAGTGTTAATTCTTGTTTGGGATGGGGAGAGTATCATTTGGTTAATATTTTAAGGCCAAATTACCTATTACTCACATGAACTATGTTAACTCGTTTACTTTAATCCCTGAATTAAAATTTGTGTTCACTCAGTCCCTGAATTATGTAACTCCTAACACTTTGATCCTTCGACTCAGTAACTTGACGTCTATGATCTTAACACTGTCAATTACTTAACGGTTTAGTGTCATATTTGTATAAATTTAAAGTTTTGAAGACAGAAGAAGATAAAAAATGGAGGTGGAAGCGCTGATGACGGAAACGACACGACAGTAGAGTGGTAGACACGAAGAAAATATTGTTTGGGACGAGAGTATTTTTTATAGATCTAATAGGTTTAAAGTGTTTAGGTATAGATTGGGAAAAATTTAAGCTCATAATAGGTATTTTTTCTACGGTCAACTAACATTGATATAGTCAAAGGGATAAAGTGATTAACGTTTCATAGTTCAGGGACTGAGTTAGAATGAATTATAGTTCATGGACTAAAGTAATTGAGTCAACATAATTCAGGGAAGTAATAGATAATTTGACCTATTTTTAAAGAAATTTTTCTTTAATAAAAAATGTTTACACAAATGAATTACTCCCTCAAATTTTTGCACCTCATCTTCAAATTTACTGATCCCAATTTTTTTTTATTTTCTCAACTGATTGTTAAATAAATATAAAAATAGTAGAATCCTAATATCATGCCTTTAATTAAGCATAACTTTTGTACCTCAACCTTAAAGTAATACTTCCTCTCTCCCAATTTTTTTTGACACTTTATTTATTCTTTAATTAGTTATCCTAAAATTATTGAAACATTTTATTCTTTTAATAAATCTTTCTACATAATTTACTCAACTATCCCTTTATCTTTTTCTTCCATTTAATAAGTCAACATAAAACTAACTCCACCTAAAATCGTGTGCCCAGTAAATATGTTTAGAAAATAATGGGACGGAGGTAGTATTTTTTTTCAAGATTACTAACTTTCTTATTTTTTCTTTCTTTAAAACTATCTTTATCCCTAAAAAATTGGTGCGTTTCGTTTTTAACATTTAATCTATGATTTTATTTCGTTAATTGTTTCATATGTAAAGTAGTATTTTAAATGAAAATTATAGATTGATGTGTGTAGTTTTTAAATAAATATTTTCTCTAAAAAAAAATTAATGAAGTCTTTCTAGTAATAATGAGTCTCTCATAGCATCAGAAAAGAAACGCACCAATTTTTCAGGGACGAATGTAGTATTAGAATAGGTAGTCAAATATAAATGTCAAGGAACAATTGACAAATTAAAATCCAAATATAATGAGTTTCAGCATCAAGAAACTAATGTAAGTTTGAGAAACCTATAATGTTTTGTATAAAACTGAGATGGGTCGTGATTAGTCATGACAGTGGAGTGGATAAGAACTTCCAACCGCAGATAACCGGATATTTTTTGCAGTTTTAATCACTGTTAAACCCAACGGGTTAGCGGTTGCGGTTTTTTCCCTAACCGTTAGTCTAACGGTTACGGATATCCGTTAACCGCGGTTTGGCGGTTAACCGCAATACACTACTAAGTCCAACCAAGTTCATACCTCACATTCTGACAACCCAAGCCCGACCCACTATTAAATGTTTCGTGATTAAAATGTTGTGTGGATCGGTGGATGCTTATGTTGGATTTATGAACATTTAGAGATGTCTGCTAGGGTTCTCCTGCCGCCGCTGGTGTGTGCCCCTGCGTCCTAGCCGTTGCACTACCGGCAGATTGGTTTTTTTGTCCGCTCTTCACCCCTTCATCAGGTGGCCTTTTTTTCAACCGCTTCGCTGGTTTCCCCTCCCCAACGCTCGAGCCAACAGTTTCAGTGGTTGTTGAAGCGGAGTTTGGCCTATTGCGCCCGGCGGGCCTCGGTCTCTTGCTTGGCCACCGAATTTAGACGGTCATCCGGCGCTGAAAGTGCCATATCTCATCTCCGGCTGGAGACACCCACGTCTTTTCAGACCCAACTTGTGGTGCATATTGCCGGATGTCTCGTGTGGAGGGCCTGGAATCGGTGGCCCTTTGTTCGTGTCGGATTTCGTGGTGACCCACAGTGTTTTATTGGCACCGCTTATGGCTGGGTCGGGTCTGTTCTTTAGGTGGGCATGGTTGATACTGCTACAGACGCCATTAAGGACTAGTACGCAACAAATTGGGTGGAGAGTGGTATGTTCTCGGTATACTCGTCTACGCCTCTGATGAACGGACATTGCACGATTTCGGGTTTGGAGGCGTAGGGATGAAGCCATTGTTCTCTGCGGTGGTGGCAGAGGTAGCGAAGAGTAGCCCGATGGGGTTGGGGATTTCCCTACCCCACCTGATGCCATGATTGAATGGTCTCAAGATCTGTCAGGCGCATGGCCGGCCTTGCTTCCCTTGCTTAGATTTCGGTCCCTTTTCTTTGTTTTCTTTTTGCATATGTGGACTAGTTTCAGTTTGTTGTTTTTTGATTTGTGTCTGGTTTGGTGGTGGCTGTTGAGTTTTTGGTTGCTGATGGAGTTTGGCGGCTTATGGTTTTATGGCTTCTTTGATTGCGCATATGCGGTGAGATGGCGTTCAGCTCCATGGGAGCTGCTTGGATGCGCCTTGGACGAGATCGCAGATCTTTATTACTACATCGCGCTATTTTATGAGCTTTTTCAACCTCAAAGTGGGCATTCTCAGAGATTGTTCATTGTGCCTCGGTTGTCACCTGCTGCTATTTTCTAAAAAATTTCAAAATGTTTTAACAAACGCTTTTTAATTAAAAATTAATTCAAATTACAAAGGATCGAAAGTCAAAAGTCTCAATTAAAAATGGACGTAGATAGTATGATTGACTACTTCCATTAAATCACCATGATAAAAAAAAACATCTTTTTTACTCTTCCGCTTTGTTTGGATATATCAGTAAGGTCTAGGGATGCTGCTGGAATTAGAGAATCTGAAGACGAGTTCAGATCGGTGGCTACCCAAGTTGGAGTGCCTCCAAGAAATAGAAGAAACAGGTTCAACAAAAGCTACCCTCGGACACAAACTGACCCGGACCCCTCTAAATCCCCTATCCAAACAAGATTTGGTTGGTCACGATCCCAACCCTCTTTTCATCCAAACAAGAAAACATATTCAGTTAAATTGATACAGTTTTGAAAACTCAGTAATTTATTCGGCTGGATAAAAAGGTCAGTGGAAGATTCGTGACAAATCGAAAACTTCAGGGCTTCTTTTTGTGTTTTTTTCCGCCCTAAAAGGATAGGTTGAATTTCATTCAAATACATGGATTAACATGTCTTTTTAGGGACTTTGTGGTAATAACCTATGGTGCAAGAGGCGTAAAACGAATATGACGGGTCATTGCAGTCGTCGCTCCTGTCAATTGCAAGTAACGATTTGGGGTCTAACTTAGGTTTTGAGAGCCCTGAGAGCCAGCCCATCCGCTGTCAACGTTCACCCTATACGCAATTAGGATTTTAAGTAGGTCCTAAGCCGAATACAGCCTTAGTTCAGTAAGGATTGGGCAAGTTCAGGGCTGCTGGAATTAGAGAAGTTGAAGACAAGTTCAGATCGATGGCTACCCAAGTTGGAGTGCCTCCAAAAAATAGAAGAAATAGGTTCAACAAAAGCTACCCTCGGACACAAACTAACCCGCCCTCCTCTGAATTCCCTATCCAAACAAGATTTGGTTGGTCACGATATTCGGCTAAATTGGTACAATTTAAAAAATTCAATGATTTATTCGGCTGTATAAAAAGTTTAGTGGATGATTCGTGAAAAACTGAAAAGTCCAGGGTTTTTTTGCGTGTTTATTCCCCCCTATAAGGATAGGTTGAATTTCAATCAAGTACACGGATTAACATGTCTTTTAGGGACATTGTGGTAATAACCTATGGTGCAAGAGGCGTAAAACAAATACGGCGGGTCATTGCAGTAGTTGCTCCTATCAATTGCAAGTAACGATTGGCGTCTCAGTCTCACTTAGGTTTAACATCTACAACAATACTAGCTAAATTTAAGTTAAATTGTAGCCAAAATGACGAAAAAAAAATTAGGATAAAGGTCTTCTTTTGCCACTAACGTTTGACAAAAGAACATTTTTTGCAATTATTTTAAAAAAAGGTTATTTTTTACAAATTTTCTTAGTTTTCTGATCCAAAATTGCCATTGAAATTGTTTTTTGGATCCATTTTACCATTATTTTGACTAACTGTGTGAATTGTTGTGGAATATTCCGTTAAGAGTCTATTATATGTAATTTTTTGTATAGCTGGCATCCAACAAAGCTCCAAAGGTGATGACTCATCAGACAAAAAGCTCCGAGGTGAGGAAATCGACGAGCTCCAGGTTTCTTACTCTTCTTCGGCGTTCCCATGGGCTCAACTCTGGCATCCAACAAACGTACGAATCGGTGACCGCCAGGCCGACTTGGAGTCGGATACGGCCAACGCGCTCGAAAATAGGACGAGTCAGTGACATTATTGTGTATTTGAAGGGTGACGAGCTCGACGATGGTGAAGGACTCCACGTCGGAGTCTAAGGGGTTGAGAGCGAAGAGATTTGGGGATCTAAGCACAAAGAATCATGAAGAACAAAGGAGTATTTTGACTCTAACACTCCCTTCCTCTCCTTCCGATTTCCACTTCAAATCCATCTTCAATCTCTCAAACCCTAATTTCACTCTGCACTCTCCTATCTAGCTCTAGAATGTGACGTTGAGAGCGGAAGCGCGTGACGGCTGGCACGGGCGGTGGAGGGCGGATTCAAGAAGCTTTGGGAGATCGTGGTGAGTGGCGGTGGGTAGGAGGAAATAAACATTCCTCAAAGATGGAGAGTCAAAGGCGGCGACGAGTGAGAATTAGGGGTGAAGCAGGACTTGTTCTGGAAAGAGAAAGAAATTAATTTTTATTTTTTAACTAAAATTAACAATTATCCACCGCAGCGCCAAATCATCATCAGCTAATGCCACAATGGAAACTAAAACGTCAGCTTGGAAATTGAGACGACTAGTGGTAAACGAAGATGAAAAAACATTAACGATAGTGGCAAACAAGAACCATTTTCTAAAATAATTGCAAAAATGGTTCTTTTACCAAAGCAAAAATGGATCTTTTCTAAAAAAGTTATATTGGCTATAGTGAGGGGAAAATGTCCATTTTTACCATCAATGTTTGGCAAAAAGTTCCTTTTTGCCATTATTTTAAAAAGTGATCTGATTTTACCATCAACGTTATAGTTTCTGGTCCCCATTTGCCACTCTCCGTTAAATTAATTCTACACTTAACCCTGAAGTTTCTAGAAATTGACAAATTCACCTACTACCTCCTATTTATTCAATTCACCCACTTAACCTTCTATTTTAATTCTCATTCTGCTCCGTCGTTGAATTTTCACCGGAACCTTCTCCTCATCATTAACCCACCAATGCCGTGATTCGACACGTCCTCTTGACATTAATTCTCCCAAACGAAGTAATCATCACAACTCACTCCTTATATAGTTTCTTCATCGAGATAACTCATCAGTCAAATATATTATAAATATCTCTAGATATGTAGGTTCCCCTAATTAAGCTTGTCATACAATCATTAATATAAAGAGCACTTACAAAAGTAATTATTAGCAAACCGGTCACCTTTTTTTTTGTACATTCACACGTCTAAAGAATTATTTATTCTTATTAATCTGCTTAACCAATTGATTAATTCACGATATAAAGATTAGTTTACAATTTATTATCAAATTAAGTAAATATAGGATATTTAGAAGTAAATTAATCTGAGTTGATACATAACCGCAAATAATTCTTCCTAATGAAATATCAGTGGCTAATCCGTTGTTTCATGGAATAAACGAAATCAAAGCTAAATAACCAGAGCTAACATTTAATTACACAGTGATCTGCATCTCATAGGTATACGAGGAACAAAATTAAAGCAAAGAACCCCATGAAAAAAAAGAAGAAGAGCAGAAGCAGAGCAGAAGCTCGCTTTCGGGGAATACAAATGAGACAATGGGGTAGGATTGTAACTTCTACAAATTTAGTGTTAATTTTCTTCAGTTTTAAAAGTTTAGGGTTAAATTAATCATAAAAAATTAATTTTTTACGGAATATTCTGATAATATTCTCTCAATTAACAGCGTAATGATAAATGTGATCGAAAAAATAGATATTGATTGGAAAAAGGGATCATAGACAAAATCTTGATGGTAAAATATGACTATTTCTTAAAATAATAGCATAAAAGGCCCTTTTGCTAAATGTTAATGACAAAAATGGACGTTAACAATTAAAAAAAAGAAGATAATAATAATAAATAAAAAAAGAAAAAGAAAAAAAGACAATACAACACTTGAACTTTTTCCCCAAATTAAACTTGTTACTCTTCATCCTAATGAATTAAAACCTTCTGAAATCTAACCTGTAATCTTACGCGTGGCCATCGTCTAACGGCCCTACCATTACACAATGATAACCATGCACGGGCAATAATAAAACCACAACCCGTTTTTATCCGGTTACAGGTCACTCGATTCGAACTCCATCTCCGTAAATCCAACCATCTCCCTTAATTACCATTTACAGAGGCAGATGAAGCAATTAACTGAAACACAAACACAGAACTAAATTACAAGAAACCAAAACCAAAAAACAGAGCATTCATTTGATTCTGATTTCCCGACCAAAGGTTTCACCTTTTCTTTTTTTTGTCCCATTTCATTTCTTTCTTTGCATGATGATTTTTTTAATTAATTGATTAATTAAGTTAGTTTTTTTTTTTGCAGAGAATCTCTGAACTCGACGTGGCGTTAAAGCTTCTGAACAAGCAAACACCTGAAACTGAACACTCATCGGTTTTCGTTCTGTTTTTCACTTCTCTGCTCTGTTTTTTTTTTCTTTCTTGTTGACTCTGTTTCTCAGAATTGAAATCGAGAATGCTGACGTGTATCGCTCGGCCGAAGCAACCCGCCGGCGGCGATGATGGGTCCGCTTCCGCCGGGACGCCGAATTCGAAGCAAACGACGACGGGGGTCAAGTCGTTGACTTCCCATCTGAAGGACAAGGCGCTGAAAGTTTCGGGAGCGTACCGCCAGTGCACGCCGTTCACGGCGGCGCCGACCCGGATTGGTGAAACGGATCACGGGGATTCCGACCGGTTCAAGTGGAGTTTCCGGCGGACGGGGAGCTCGCGGACGTGGGGGAAGGAGATGGAGGCGAGGCTGAAGGCGCTGTCGTCGTCGGCCGGCGCCGGGGACGCGGCGGCGGCGGCTAGCGGGCGGCGGGTCGACCCGGTTGTTTTCACGGAGGAGAGAGAGCCGAAGGAGTGGGTGGCGCAAGTTGAGCCCGGCGTGCTCATCACCTTCGTTTCGCTTCCCGGCGGCGGAAATGATCTGAAGCGAATACGGTTCAGGTACGCCTGGTCATCTTTTTCAACGGTTAGGATAACATCATGGTAATCAATCCGACGGTAGCGATTTGCTTGATTTATTGCTTTGTTAGCAACTTTTAGTTTTAATTAATTAAGTGGGGTGTTAAAAAAGAAAAAAGAAATTAAGTGGGTTGTTCATTAGACAACCATGATTCAGGAAATGAGTGCTTAGTCCTTGATTGAACTTTTTCATTCATTTTTACCCCCCTCTAGTCCCACTTCTCCTTAACACCAAACTAAGAATATTGAATTTCTTCATAAAAAAAAATTGAAAAAAAAAATGAAATTAATTAGTGTAGTAAAAAATGCTAAATTATAATTCTATGTGCTCTAAAGACTAGAAAATGTTAAATATTAAAAATATTATTTTCCGTCCCTATTTAATAGTTACGTTTGATTTTTTAATTTTTATTTGACTTAATTTTTCATTACGAAGAAATTTCTCAAACAATTTGGGAAAATATTTTTTAGAAACTAGACATATTGATTTGTCTTATGTATATATGTTACTTAATTTTATATATTAAAATGTAAAAGAAAACAATATATAGATTAAATACTGAAAAAGAAACGTAATTATTAAAAATAAAAAGTGACGGAGATAGTAATATAATATATATATATATATATATATATATATATAGGACTAAAAATTAGGGAAATTAGGGATATAGTGTATATAGTCTTATAAAATATACACATTTCCCCTCATTGAAATTTTTTATTTGCCCTCACTCACAAATGTTTTTACTAATTGCCTCCACCGTGTAAAGTTTATGGCTCCGCCCCTAATCGCTAGTCCTTGCACCTTGCACCTTGCACCGTCAACCCTTCCACTGCCCAACCCTTACGTCGTTGCCTTTTGTATCGCCAATGCTTGTTGAAAATCCCGATCCTAATGGGCCGAAATCTCAATCGTCTTAAGGATGAAACCTCTGGTGATGTGGCACCTGCAGCTACAATAAAGAAGAGATGAATCGACATTTGTGTGTCTAAGAACCCACTCTGATTTTGGGCCCACAACGTTGGGCCTTGATACATTTGGCCCAATGCTATCAACCTCCTTCAGTCACGTCAAAGACACGATCTCCTAGCACCACATTTGGGCTCTATGATGATCTTGATAGGGGCACAACGAGAGCAGGGGAGGGGATGCAACAGCTGAGGGTAGTGGAGTGGCGGAACGATAAGGGAGATAGTGGTTGGGCATGTTGGCGGGTAAGGGGACTAATCACTGAGTAAAGGACGTTTGGGGTTTTATAGTTATTTTACATTAATATGGGGGGTGATGAAGGGTTTGTCCATAAGGACTGTAGTTTGCTGAAATAAGGTTTTTCGCAAATTCAAGGATTTGCGAACAGAGCCTAAGTAATACACCTAAGATTATTTTAGGTTTTATAAATCTAGGTCTAATCTGTGAAATCTGAAACGTTTTGGGTCTAAAATGTATTTTTTCCGTTGTAAAGATTTGTTGTGAAAAGTAGTACTCTATATTTATAGTCCGTGTGGACTGGTTAAAGAAGCGGGGCCGAGGAGGCAAGGTATGATTAGTTTCGGGATTGATGGGAAGCTTTTGACTGAGAGTTGTCGTTGTGTCGGCCTCCCAATTGCTTTTTTGTTTGTTTTATTCCTTCCTTCCATCAAAAAACAAGTTATCTCACTCATGCTTCTCCACACACTTCACGCAAGACAAAATTGTGTTTTTTTTTTGGTAAAAAGCTATCTACAATTAATTAAATTAAATTTTATGTTTATGTGTATTTTAGATTTATTTGTTTTTTTTGGTGAAAGTATTTTAGATTTCTTTCCTTTTTGGAATACATTGTAGACTTAGGAATAGTATAACAAGGGAAAAGGGAAAATTTTATCATTGAAATTTACAAAATCTCTAAATTTATCATTGAATTCATTTTGAATAAAAAATATCATCAATTTTTTATTGAAGAAGTAAATTTAGCACTTGAGGTTAGGTTTATGTTTATGTGTATTTTAGGGCATCAGTAGTCTCTTTATTTTTGTGACTTATGCGAGTTAGTTCTTTAAATTTAACTCAGTGTAACTTAATCCTTAAAATTTACGAAATATAGCGACTTAGTCCCTCTAATTTATAAAATATAAAAAATAATAATGAGCATAAATATAAGATATATCCCATAAGTAATTCAATACTAATTTTTCACTATTTAATTTATGATTTACTTTTATATTATTTTAAATTATAAATTTAAAACTTTCATACACAACTTATAATTTGATGTCTTTATACAAATGATGATTTGATATTGCTACTTTATACACATACAATAATTTTCTTTAAAAAATAAGAAAAATAATTAGATAATTATTGAACAGACATAGCATTTTTTATTATCAATATTATAAAAATAAATAAATTACATTAGAATTAATGAGTTGGTTTTAGTTTAATTTCCCCTTTTGTTTGTTTTCCTTTGATCTCCTTTTTCTTGTGACCATCTGAGTTACTGAAGAATTTTTTATCGGATCAGTGCTTTCTGTCTCTTTTCATTCTTTGACCTTTTGGTTTCATCCATGAGTGTCTTAATCGTTTTCTCTGTTAGATCGATCTCCTTAATAATTTTCATAAATACTCATATATATCATAAATCTCTAGAGTTTAGGAAATTCTTAATGATGTATTTTGGAGGAAATTATGGATTATTCTTTTTAAGTTTTGAAAATTTGATGTGATATATGTGAGTAATAAAATTTGAGAAAAAAATGATTTGATGGAGGATTGAAGGAGAGTCAATGAGATTTTGGGATTTTTTTTTTTTCATTTGCACCGGATGATCGCATCATAAATTTTTAGAATTCTTTCAATATTTTTGCCTACAGTTGCCATTTATATATAGAAGAATGTGAACTTTCCAACATCTTTTGTATAGGATATGTAAGGGTCCAAATTGGTTAATTCGATGGATTTAATGTAAAATACTTAAATGCAACTAACTTGTCCAATTAGAAAAACATCTCATTGATTAAATCTAATGTAATTTATTTTATAATATTAATAATTAAAAATGCTACATCCGTTCAATAATTATCTAAATTATTTCTTATTTTTTCACAAGTAAAATAAAATTATTTTATGTGTATAGAGTATAAATATAAAATTATCATTTGTATAAAGACATCAAATTATTATTTATATATTGAAGTTTTAATTTTATAATTTAAAATGATATAAAAGTAAATTATGAATTAAATGGTGAAAAATTAATGTTAAAATACTTTTGGGATACCTATATACTTACTAGGTAATATAAGAACCATATTTTATACTTCATCTGTCCCGTTATTTTTTAAACGTTTTGTTTGAACACGCTTATTAAAAAACTTTTCACTCTTCCCAAATACCCTTGTCGAACTTCACCTTTTCATCTTGTCAGAATATTTTCTCTTTACTCCTACAAACATTTCCATCCAATTCTTTCTTCTACCCTGATGATTTATCCTATATTTGAGTGAATCAAATACAAAAATAAAAAGAAAGCACAAAACCGATCAAATATAGATCAATTTGCATTTTTTTAGTCCACAAAAATGCATTACTTTGTTCACAGTCATTTTCGATTATGGCTCACCCAGAACCTTGCTTGACGTAAGAAGCTCCAGCGAACAGAGAGCATCACTCTATAGAGAAGGATGAGAAACATTTGACAAAGAAAAGTAACAAAAGAACATCTAATGACAAAAACAAAACAAAAATTGCGGTGAAGGTTTGGGGAAGAAGACAGAATAGTTACATTGAGCGACTGAGCGTGGGTGAGGGTTAAAGGAGAGAGAAGAAATTGATGAGATATGTGGAGAGAGAAAGATAAAGTGGGAATAATATAAATTAATAATGAGTATATTTCAAGGGTAGTATAGTAAATGAGTATGTAAAAAGTTGATAAAAAAGAAAATGTTTCAATAATTTAGGGACGGTCCAAAAAAGAAAGTGTTTCAATAAATTTGGGACGAAGGGGATACTTATCTTCATCACTTTTTTTATATTTTATAAGTTAGAGGGACTAACTCGCTATATTTCGTAAACATTAAGGATTAAGTTACACTGAATTAAACTTAAAGGACTAACTCACACGAGTTATCAAAGTAGAGGGAGGGACCAATGATGCATTTTAGTATAACAAGGGGAAAAGGAAAATTTTATCATTGAAGTTTACAAAATCTCTAAATTTATCACTGAATTCATTTTGAATTGAAAATGTCATCATTTTTTTATTGAAGAAGTAAATTTATCACTCAACGTTAGGATAAAGTACACTGTTAGTCCCTTAACTTTGCTAAATATCTTATTTGGATCCTATTTTAAGAATTTATCATGCTGGAGTCCCATATCTTTCATTTTTGTCTCAATTTGGTCCTGCCATTAATTTTTCTGTTAAATGAATTCATTTACCAAAATACCATTCTTAAAAAATTTCAACTAATCCTTAATGTTATAAAATTCTAACAAAATAATCCTCTTCTTTTCTCTCTTTAATCTTTTTTTATTAATCTTCATCATGATCATCTCTCTTCATCTCTATCACCAGACTTCTTTCACTCTAAAATTAAACTTTTTTCATCATCATCTCTCTCTCTCCAAACATTAAACTTTTTTCATCATCCATTTTCTACATCTGGTTCGATTCTCCCT